>VTPC01007102.1:201380-219550 GCA_011009095.1 Ignelater luminosus
TAATACCGTTGTCGGATATAACATTGTAATTGCTGAATAAGATCATTCCATAATAAGATAAATATGAGCAGCTTTTGCTGTGTTTTTTGTGGTGTTCCGGTGGAGGCGTGGAAGGTATTGGTAGAGAAGAGAATTGACATACTATGAAACCTCATGTGCAAGGTGTACGCCGAAGAGAGGATCCCTAAAGTTTAAAGGACAAGCGTGATTGAATATCTATGAAGGAAAAGAAGATATTCAGGACTGCAAAAACTATGGGAATACTACACTTACGTCGCATACGATGAAGGTATTTGAAAGGATCATGAACAGGAGAATACGAGAAGAGACAGCAATCTCAAAAGGCTAGTTTGATTTCATGCCTGGGAAGAGAACAACGGATGCCTTGTTCATTCTGAGACAGATGTATAGCGAGAAAAAAAGGAGCTCCACCTTAACTTTGTAGATCTGGAGAAGGCGTACGATACAGTACCAAGGGAGGAGATCTGGAGGGGTATGAGGATGTGGCGAGTCCCGGAGAAATACGTCCGTATGACATGTATGAGGGAGCCCACACTAAAGTAAGAACTACTGTTGGAGTGACTGACAGATTCCCTGTGACTGTGGGCTTGCACCAGGGCTCAGCTTTGAGTCTCTATCTATTTAATCTGGTGATGGACGTGTTGACAGAGCATGCCAAGGACCTTTCCCTCTGGGCTGGGCTGTTTGCCAACGACATTGCTATAGTGGAGGAAAATCGAGAGAAGGCAGAGGAGACCCTGGAAAGTTAGAGGCAGGTCATCGAGGAAGGCAGTCTTAAAATAAATAGGAAGAAGATTGAGTACCTATGATTTGGTAAAAAAAAGAAAAGCGGGAGAGGTGAAGTTATAGGGAGAAAGCTTAACAAGGACGTGTGACTTCAAGTACCTCGGGTCATACGTCACAGAAAGCGGAGATCTTGAAAGAGATAAATCACAGGATTCAAGCAGGTTGGAGGAACTGGAAAAAGACTACCGGGTTGATGTACGATAAACGGATCAGAAGTAGGTTAAGGGAAGAATTTAAATCAGTGGTGAGACCAGCCCTATCTAATATGGCCTGTAAAGAAGGTTCAAGAAAAAAAGTTGGACGTAGCGAAGATGAGGATGTTGCGATGGACTATGGGAAAGACGAGGAGGGACAGGGTAAGGAACGGGTGGTTTAGAGAGCAGCCGGGGTAGGTAAGGCTTTTAAGAAAGTTCAAGAACGAAGACTACAGCGGTATGGGCACGTGATGAAAAGGGAAAACGGACAAGTCTTGAGGAAAATGATGGATCTGCAGGTAAACGGCAAGCGACCCAGGGAAAAATTCAGAAGATGGATAGATTGTGTCGCGGAAGACCTGAGTGAGAAGGAGGTAACATCTGAGGATACGAGAGACCGGGCGGAATAGAGAAGGAGAGTGAGGAACAGCAACCCCTAACCGATAGGTATAAGCTGAAGAAAAAGAAGATGTGCAGCTTTTTGCATAAACAATGTCGCAGTACATTGTTTAATTAAGCAAATATACAGAGTATAATTTTGTATTAATAATCTGAAATCGCTTTATGGCCACTTAGAAAATATATTTGCTACGATATAATTGAGTAACCCATTTATTAAAAGAATGTAGTGCGTTATTATTTATGAAAAAACAGTTGTACAGTCAATTCATAAAGTAATGTTAAAAAATGGAAATTCCAGAGAAAACAGATTATAAATTATTATTTACGTATCAAGGCGAAGCCGAGAGCATAATCACCTCGAGACTGTAATATTACTTACTCCCGCGGGACGTACAACATATTTTCGCCCGTAAACTAAATTAATTTTCGTTTGGAATAGAGACGTAATGACTCATTACAGTCCTTGGGACATTATAAGCGCGAAAAAGTACATAATTGATAACGGATGAGCAAAAATATACCATATTCTCCCAAGAGTGCAAAAGGTTCGTAATCGAATTTTACTTTCGAAGGTACAACACATGAGCAAGTATACATGAATTTCGCGACTAGTTCCTGTCTATTTGTTCCGGGAAACGGGAAGCCTATATCCTAAGGGTGGTAGCGACAGATCATCTGTTCGTGCCTTTGTTCTGAAAACATTAAGACTGTCGGGGCGTTTACGAATGAAACATCAACAACTTCATTAAGAAGACTATCTCAGGAAGTAGTCTTACGGAGAACCTGCAGAACAACAGTGAAAAAAGATCTTGACCTATTTTTTCGAATTGGACTTTTTTTATCGACTAGGTCTGGTTCCACTTGTTCCCAAACAATGAAATTCTGGAGTTTAAAAAATCGCATATTTTTCGAAAGGCTTCCCTGCATTCTTTACAAAATGGAATAGACGTTTGATTGGTTTTATATGTTTCGAAGAATCTGTGAATGCACAGTGGTATTGGGATAACCTTTCAGACGAATTCGTTGACTAATTGTACAATGACGAGTTCTTCTAATAGGATGGCGCCAAGACTCACACGACTCTGATAAGACACGTTTTTTTTTTACACACGTTACAACTACGTACAATCGCTACTAACTAACTGCAACAATTTATTAACGTCTTGTAAGAACTTCTTCATTTGATCAGACAACTCACGCCAAGTGTGACATGCATGTGAAATTGTGGTCTATACCTTTTTTCGTTTTTATTTCATCTAGGTTCATAAAAACAAAAGCTGCTTTGGATGAACTAAAGAACTAATCTCAAGATATAATTCTGACATTTTTATGAGTTACTGAGTTCTAATACAATCATTCTCTATATTTGCGTTTTTCATCCGAGGGGATATAACCTAGAAGCGGGTCGTGGAGTCTTTAAGATGTACTGTGTATTGATCGATAGAGCTAAGTCCAGTCAAGTCGACTCAAATTCAACATGTGTTTAGAATAAGACTAGAATGTAATGCTTGTTGCATGCAAGGTTGCATGTACGCCTTTAACCAACAAAGAGCTGCAACTTGTATGTAGCCCTGAAGCTTTGTTTTGTCTAAACACATTCTTTTGTATTCGAATCTAGAGTTGATTAGACGTGGAAATTGATAAAGCTTTTTCATTCTCGTCTGTGCTGTGCTTTCGTGCTTGGCAAGACGAAAGGTCTAATAAATGATTCCCTTTTTAAAAAATCTTCTTTGAAGCATCTAAAGAGAGATCCTTTAAATATGTGGAATAGTTAAAGAAAGAAAGAAATTTATTATCTGTTTATTTTAATTATCTCCAAGACCAGTCCCTGATTGATCCTAATTGATCATGGAGGATATACTATTTCTGGCGAAGAATTATGAGCAGGTAGAAACGAACAACATCCATTTCTTCTATTTAATTATTGGATCAAGGTAAAAAAGGTATGTTATCTATATAAGTAACAAAGTTTATTTATTTTACCTGAAATTGTTTGAAATGGAAATAGAATATTTAGAATTTAAATGTTAACATTTTATTGAGTTACTGTTAGAGTTTGTTCATTAATAATGAAAAAGCGCCATTTGAGGATTTCGTTAATTTAGTACTTGACGGATTTCGCAAATTAAAATTGATTAAAATAAACGAGAAATATAAAACTACATTTAATTTTATTTGCGTTGAAAATTAAAATTTGCAGTGAAATTATTCACGATAATAAAAACTAATAGGTATTTTGAGCTTAATTTAGTTTTTGCTTTTATTGTTTTCCTGTTTTTAAATCTAAAAATCTATGCATTTTAATTTAAATACTCCTGGTTGCTGAATACCTAGATACTATGCACATAAAAGTTAACATTTTTTTGCAATAGAATTTGGTTGAATTAAGGCATTTAATTACAATTGATTTCTGAGTTAAGTTATAATTAATCGAGGACATTGTTTTACACAAAACCATTTTTAAGCTGGTTTTCCTTAGTGGTGTAGGTAAATACCGAACTGAATTTCCACTGAATTACGCCACCCTTACCTTCACCATTTCTACTGTGTCCAATTTTAGCCGAAGAGAAGTTTTTGAGTTTCTATAACGGCCCGCCTATAATGCATAATAGTACACAATCTTTTTTGTTTTTTCTCGATTTTAATACATAGCTATATAAAATATGGATTCTGCTTATTTTCCAATGACCTTTGGTTTAAATAAATATTTCTAACATGTTGGTTTGTCCTATTTTGAGTCACAATGAGCTTCCTGAACCACGATCACAGGGATATACCAATTGAACAAATCCTTTGCAGAACGACCCTGAATTCTCAAAGTGGTCACAATTAATAAAAAGTTGTGTAGGACATTATTGCTAATCGATATCAAAAACCTTAGAACTAAACTCGTTCTATTGACTTTAACATTTTGTTTCTCGTATCATATTTTCAAATGTAAGTAACTTGATTCTGTTATGTATTTACTTTAACTTAAGCATACTCTAAAATCATTAATTTGTATGCTTTTAACAAAATTTCTGCTATAATTACTTCACGTTTACTAAATATAATAGGAGATATTACAGGATATAACGTAACATTTAAAAACATGACGTTTTTATTAAACCTAAAAAACACGCTTTTTCTTTTAATGTGTTATCGTAACAACTGTTGCTTTAAATCGTTCATCAAATAACAAAATCTGTTTTATATTTCTTTTTTAATACGCTCGATGTATTTCAAGCTGAAAGTATGTCAATCATATTTAAATCAATTGGCTATACAGAATGTGAATTTTTTTTCAGAAAAAGCATACCATACATGTCCTGAAATTAAATTGGAAAATATCGGGAATAATTTAAAGTTTTATGGACCGATGAAGCGCCGTTACCTGAGGGTTTTGTTCAATGAATAATGCATGGTTTTCAAATTATTCAAGCAACGAGCCACGCAGATCTGCCAACCACAACATTCAGTGTGTGTTACCATTCACTGATAGTGATATCAGGATAACGTATAAAACCCCTGTAATTTGAAAGCCTAAATGGAAGATAAACTCGAAGCTGCATTAGTGTTTCTAAAAATATTTGTTGAAAGATAAAATAATCACCGAGATTTCTTGACTACATACAAGCTACGAAATTATTGCAAAAGGAAAAGCTTTTAGCGTTACTCAAGCGATAACAAATTTGTATCTAGAAGGAAAATTTCATATATAGGTAGTGAATGTTTTGAACTCGATTACTAAGAATTTTAGGGATGGTGATAACCACTGAAGCAATGATAATATGATAATTCAAAAGTTATTCTGGGTCAGGGTAACCACACCGTAACTAAGGTTTAATTCAACCGGATCGATGTGACGATTTTCTACAGACCGTAGTGGAGGAAACACCGGATAAGTGAAGCGTCTGCTACATTAATTATCCACATTTAATGGCTAAGAATGGATGCTCTAGATTTGGGTTTACAACAATCCTAAGAGTTTAAACCTTAAGCTACCTCGCTGAAAGTAAAATTCCGAAATTCTCATAATTGCAATTGGTTGAACTATCAACAGCAATAAAAAAGATTTCTCCCCTTATTGTATGGAAAGTATAAACAAGATATTACAAAAGAAAACATAAATAACCTCATTACTTTAACTAATCGAATTGGTTTCATAAATAAAATAGTATACTATGCTCAACTCTCCTGATACATGGCTTAGGAGTTCGTGTTCAACGCTAATAACTGTAGGAAAAAAAGAGTACAGAAAAGAAATGTATAGATGCCAAAAGCTTCATGGTATTTAATTTATTTTAGACATAAACCAACAATGCAGCATTACCAAAGTACGTATAGTAAAATAGCAAGAATACATGAAATACGTAGTGCGTTTTTAATAGCAATCGTATTTCTTAACTCTGCAGATTTACCCCATAGTTTACATTTTTAACATACGTAATAAATATTTGTTACAGTTACAGTACAGATATGCCAAATTTAAATTTTATTTACATATGCACTAAAACATTAATAGTTCACAAAACAGTAATGAACTGCCACCAATTCGATTTGTTCCACTCTCTAAAATTACATTGTAATGAAAAAGTAATAATGGTATGGGTGGCATTTTATATGCAGAGTTCCGGTCGTTTCAGTACAATTGGAGAAATATAAAAGAAAATACAAAATGAAGACGTATAGAATGAATCGAAATGAACATTAAGAATATAGCTAATACAGAAATAAAGCAAATTCCAAATAATTGCTGCACAGGGTAGCTCGAATTGATTGTCCTTATGTGATATCGTGATATTTAGCTTAACTAGCGCTGTCGATAGTGAAAAATGGTTTTTGGCAAATGTAATTTTTCGATAAAATCATCGTACATATTTAAATTTGTAAAGCTCGAAGAACGATGTCTTCAGCTAAGTCATGGCCAACTATGCATTACATTACATTACAAAAAAATAAGCTGCTTGGCTTTTGCCCAAAAAAGTAAGGTTTAACAAGAGATATTATTGCAAATTAAATTTTTAGTAAAGTAGCTCTTGAAGTAAGCAAGATATAAGCAAAGCTTGTTTCGATATTGAAAAAGCATGTCATCCCATCTCCAACATTTTGTTTTCTCTCCCACTGTTAAAGAGTATGTAATCTTCCGTTTCTCTTATGTCAGTCCTTTTTTGCTTCCTTCCTTCTAGTGCTACGCTACCAAATTCTACTTTTATTAGTTCCCTAAGGAGTCCCATTATTGCTTTTTGCTCGTACATTTCCCTTTCGTTCTAGCTTCTTAGTAAATTCTCCTCTCTTCTTCTACTTTTCCTGTAAGTGTTATCTCTGTATATTTCCGTTGTCGTTGTGTCTGTCGTTGCCATTCTCGCTATTTCGTTTGCTCAGTCACCTCTTTTTGTTTTTAGTTTTTGAGCTTCTTTTAGGGAACAATCTTTTTTCTTCCCATTCCTATACCTCTCCGTTTATATAAAGTTTTTTGTATCCTACTTCTTTTGTTTTACCTTTCTTTCTTTCTTTCTTTCCATTTTTTAACTTGTCTTTGTATTTCTCACTCCTCAAATGTTGAGTCATGTTGAATATGGCATTGCGTCCATTTCAATTCTTTTTCTGTCCTTATTATTTGTAATTTCTGTTCAAAGAATTTACTTCGTTATTGATTTTGTTTTGATTTGGCTTATCTTACTTATCTTAACATTTACTTTTGGGCATCTTTTACCAAATAGTTTCACCACACTATTATTTACTTGCTGGTTTCCTGTTAAAGTTTAGATTCTTTTTACAGTCTTAAGATTTTGTTTTTTGTTCTTTTTTCATTTCCTTAATATGTGTGGTTAGCTTCTGAATTATAAATTTTGATTCATCTGTATCTGTTTTTGTTGTTATTTTCACGGATAACCTAATTGTTTTTTCTACGTTTGGAAATTTCAAAGTTATCGTCCCTCATACCTTTTGTATCGTCAGCTGTACTATCGGTGCAATACAGTTCAATGATCCCCTCGGTACTACATTAAGTGCGTATGCGGACCTATTCCGATGCTAAAAATTCCTTGTCACTATATCACGGTTAATACACTTTTAATTATTTACACGTCGTTTATCATACAACTTAATTTTAAATACTGATTAATTGTAGTAATTTCTCAGACATTTGACTAACTATTTTATTTTTTACTATTTTTAAATATCTGAAATTTCTTCCTGCGATTACTTCTACCCCTGTTTCTTTCTAACTGCGTGATATCAGATATCAATAATGACAACCAATTTGACCTATCTTGTACAGTCGTTATAATATAGTTGAACATTTGTTGTGCAGTGCATTACTTCAGTTCAGTTTAAAATGCTGACCATTATCTTTTATGTTTCTCACGTATTTTCTATAATTATAGTTATAATTCTTACACTATTGTTTAAGATCTTCACATCTGCAAAATTTACAGGCCTGTATCATCAACTGAAACAGCTATGCACGAGGGAAGTCCCACAGGGCTCTATACTAGATCCTTTCCTCTGAAATATCGTTTACGACAATGTCCTTTGATTGGAGCAACCAACCGGAGTGACAATCATAGGTTACGCAAACGACGTGGCCCTTCTGATTAAAAGCAGAAACGAGGAACATCTAAGAACATAGCGCTTCAATGACTCAACAACTGGTTAGAAAGCAACAAACTAGAGCTCACGAAACAAAAAATCGAGGCAGTGTTATTATTTGGGTGTAACTCCATTAAAGAAGTAACTGTGAAAATCGAAGACGTCAGAGTGACGACCATGGAGACCCAAAATACCTGAGAGTATAGGCTAGCAGAAAATCTAAATGGGTATGGCACATTAAAAAAAGCATGGACAAAGCGGAGAGGACCACGAGTAAACTCAGCAGATTGATGCCTAATAACGGACGGCCATCTGAAAAAAATAGACATGTATTGGCCTCAGTGGCATCATCCATCCATCATACTTTATGAAGCCCCAATATGGGGGAAAATATTAAATGTAAAAAAATACAGAACAATGTTGGAAGATATCCAACGTAGACTGATGATCAGGGTAGGACAAGATTGATTCCCATCGATCTCCTTGTAGAGAAAAAAATGAGAATACAAAGCAGGAAGAAACCAAAACCTAATAAATGCGGGCTAAATCATTAACAGAGTCGCAAGTAAGTGGAGTGTAGATACTGGGAAAGCACGATAGACAACGCTCTTAATTCTAAACATTAGAGATTAGTGCAACCGAAAGCATGGAGACATAAACTTTTACCTTTCTCAATTTCTGACAGGCCATGTGTGCTTCCAAAATCTCCTGCACGGTATCAAAAAGGAAGAAACTAACACGTGTTGGTACCGCCAGGACGAAGACGATGTAGAGCACACGTTTTTTGTTTGCCCAAAATGGGAAAGGAAAAGAACAGGGTGTGAGCTAGATATTGGTACGGAGCTGAGCAAGCACACAAATCTCCAGAAATGTTAGCCAGAAAGGAGACCTGGGGGAGAGTGTCCGTAAATATACAAAATATTAAGAGCACCAAACAGGAAGACGAACACTTGAGAAGGAACAGATCATTGAACCGAAACCTTAACCGTGACTGAATGTAAACTGCAAGGGTGCCAGTTAAAGTGAAAGTAGATCAGAATATCCGGTTTACCCATGGCGTTTCCTGCGGACTACTTGTTTGGTCAGTATATTATATACGTCACCTACGCCCCGGAAAGAAAAGCTATGCACGATGTGCATTAGGTAGAAAATGCATCCACCTTAAATTACTTGGTTGGCCTTGTAAGAAAAGCATTTGATAAAATCATGACTGGAATTGTTTACAATATTAGACCAGAGGAGTTTCTCTTTTATTGGTCAGCTGGGTAGAGTTTTTATTGAAAGTAAGAAAAATACAAGACTATTAAGCAAACATTGAAGTGAAGGACTGCTGACGTAAATTCTGCTGTTTATTGCCTCATTTGTTGTGCCATATAACGAATAATGTCTTGAAGCTTTTCACCTCGGAGCGTTTTTACACAGAATCATATGACGATTAGTAATGCTGAGTTAATAGAGTATGCAACTATGTTCAAGATGATCTTCAATAAAAATAAAAGTCTTGAAAAACTTAAAAGCACCTCCTACGTTGAACAAACTTTCGAGTCTTGTTGATGACTTGATGAGAAATCTTTAACGCAAGATTAAGTTGGTCTATGCCATTTTGTAATGTGACAAGCAACGGGGAAGGAATGTTAGTCAGGCGGTTGCAATATTTGTTCTTGTTCAAGCATGAGCGAACGTCCTAGAAGAACTCTCAGAGAGGAAGAACGTAGGTAGAACTCGTTTGAATTTCTAGGCACATTGGATTTGAAGACAGTGAGAAGACGAATGATATCGCTAATTGGGCAGCTAAAGTAACCTGAACTTATTTCAAACACTTCTAAATGATAACTAGCAGGAGACTTGTCATACTTGTTTAGAATACCCCCTTAAAAAAACCGTAGATTTGCTAAACACTATACTACGCTGCTTGCTTGCGGGTAATTACTCTACAATGACTTTACAAAATTCATATTTCCAAAATCTCGGACCCGTATCTGTTTATTCTGACTCTAAATTTATACAAAAAATTTACGTCGAATCCCGCATGTCCACACCGTAAGGTCTCCTTGTAAGTAGAGTTTTTGCTACACAGACTCCTGTTGTGAGTGTGAGTCGAAAGTTTGGAAAGGCATGTGGAGACAACGTTCTTTTACTTCTTAAAGAACGAGAAGCGCATCTGTGACTAGGCTCAAAACTTTGAAGCCAAAACATTTCAATAGATAAGTAAGTATCCTGACCTTTATTAGTGATCAGGTTCAACGAGAGGGCACAGGAGGTGGAAGCTGATAAAGATGGTGGTGATTATGGAGAGCTTGGAGGTTAGTACAAAGCAGCTGTTTTCACTAATTATTTATTAAAATGATTAACAGAAAGTACTTTGTTACTTCAAATATTCTGTGCAATGTTACATTTAGTAGACTTTAAATTAGATGATAAACAAACACACGTTTTTACGACTTGGTATAGCTATATTGAATCTGTATAAAATTACTAAAAAGAAAAGGAAATAAAACTCAAGATGAAATGTCACCTTCAGACTTTTCTACAAAATCACTTATAAGAACTTTCAGTCTGATGATGATAACATTACCTATCAAGTAAAGTTCTTAGAAAAGAAAAAGCTAAAAAAAACTTATAAAAATTTGTTGAATGTGTTTGTTGAGATGGAAAGGGAAAGGAGATAATATGGTCGTTTCTTGACCTTTCATAATGCTATAAAAACGTCGTAAAAAGGTTCAACAATACCACCATTTCCACTTGTTAAGATACTAAAAATATTACAGCTTCATAAAATTTATCAAATACTTCTTTTTTTCTGATTTTTAGCTAATGGTTTTGTAACATACTTGACCTACATTTTAAAATTCTGGATAAGCCTACAAGAATAGTTTAATTTAGATTCATACTACGCATCAAACACACTCGTGTCACTTATTATTATATCTTTTATCGTCCTATAAAAAGAAGCCGTTATTAGAAATCCACCAAGAAAATGTAGACGATAAAATTTCTCTTGAGGGAGAATAAAATACATATGATCGACAGATTTAACTTGTGTTTAAAAAAGAATGTTGCATAAAGACGTGACAAAGGGAACCTCTAAAGATAACGAAATTAGATAACTTGGTAAAGTTTTTCGTTTCAGTGCTTTCCCTTTAAACGCTTGCGTCCATTAAGGTTAAAAATGAAAATCTATTAATAGTATACTCCAAGGTAAAAGTTTAACCAACATGAGTGAGTAACAGTAAAATTAATTATTCGATTTTCACGTGGGATGTTTATTATCGAACATGCAAAAGTTCACGAGGGAAAGTCTTTTTACCACGAAACATTCCACAATGGTTGGATCTTCTAACATTGATTTCATTCAAAATATTCACTATAAATGATATTGATCATTTATTATCGTTAGCAAGTTAATGACTTTACCTATCATCTTTTCTGTTACATTTCTGTAAACTTTTCAATCTAATGCTGAAAAATGACAAAGTTGATTTGTTATATTTAAAATATTTTTTTTCAGGGATTTATCCTAGCCTATCATGTTTATCCTAGCATGTTTACATCATTAGAATCGCGACAACAAGAGCTATCCAAAACAATTTTTAATTGTTTTTCCGCCTATTTAAAAAAATAAGGTTGATGATGGTTACTCGAAACCGAAACGTTGTGCAGGAATTTTGTTAACGTATATTAATAGAGAACAAAAAGTGGTAATGTAAAAGTGGTTTTAGTTTTCCGATATCTCTTCAAATAAAGGAAAGAAAAAATAATAACGAAAATCGAGAAATCTACTTTTTTTAAATATCTCTGAACTATCCAAGATATCTAGATTTTGCAAACGCCAACAAAAAAGTCCTATAAATAGCCAACTTTCATCTCATTTAACCGATGGTGTATCTCTTACCATTTCCAAAATCCCTATGTTGTGCATCCTTATCTTGGACACACTGTATATATAGAATATCAGTATGTCAAAAAATATAATTAAATACATTAAATAAAAAAACTGGCACTACTATATATGTGATATATCATTTTAAAGGGTATAAAATTCTCAATCTTTTACATTAAGAAAAATTAAAATCGGCCAAGCCGTTCGGGGACTAGAGACAGAAATGTATTGACTGAATTAAATACATTTCTGTCTGTAGTTCACGAACCGCTGGGCCGATTTTAATTTTCTTTAATGTAAAAGATTAAGAATTGTATACCCTTTAAAATGATATATCACATATGCAATAGTGGCATTTAAAATTTTTGGGTGGGGGTGGTTGGGGAGGGAGGTTGAAGGTTTCCCAACTGTTTAATTTATTAGCAGAAAAGATGTTTGGGCATCAGGACTTACCCTGCTGCCCTGTACCGCACGCCACTGGCAAATACCATACAACCTTGGTAGTTTCGATGCGTGTGGTAATACTTGAAGTTGCATCTCTTGAGATAAGATTCAAGATTTGATGAACGAAGTAGTCTGACCTTGAAAGTTGAAACTAGGGTCTTTTGTGAAATGAATGTATGCTTTATTTTGCAAAACTGAGATAACTTTTTTTACATATTGCGGTTTATTAAGAATGACGGTGGCGTTGCCTTTATCAGTTGAAACTATGGTGATGTTGGAGTTTGATTTAAGATTGCGTAAGGTACCTCTTTCTTTCTGGGATATGTGAGATGATTAAGGTTTTGTCGAATGAAGACAACTGGCGTTTCCCCTCATTAATAACCGCATAAGGAAAATATTCGGAAAATGTAAAATCAAAACTGTCTTCAGACTCCCACTTCTACCAATATAATCCCACAACTTATATGTTTTTCAAGGTCAGCCATCCAATACTCTTGTGGTTCGACTAACACATGCATTAATGAATATCAACGATGCATAAAATTAGGTGATATACAGGGTGATTCAAAAGGTCTGAACATAATTCTAGGAGCTCATTAAACAGGTGATTTGGAATAAAAAATTATAGTGTATGTATATCCGAGGAAAAACTGTTTATTTTGTACACTAAATCTTAAAAAATAACTAGTTAACAGAAAACAAATAACAATCACAATGATTGTTCAAAGTGGTTGCCGTTATGTTGTTTGCATGCTTCACATCGACGAACAGGTGAATTCTGTGCATTGCGCAATAGCTCGGGCCGATGGCAAATTTCTGCAGCAGCTTGAGGAAGTCGATTTATTAAATGTTATAGACTTGCGATTGGAATAAAGTAAACTCTTTCTTTCAAACAACCCCATAGATAAAAGTCTAACGGACTTAAGTTCAGCGGACTGGATCTCTGGGACCAATCTATTGCTGAGGGTATTTGTTATTCAACCTAGCTGTTACCGCACCTGCAGTATGAATAAGAACCCCATCCTGCTGAAACTCCATGTTTCTTTGTAGGTCCAGAAGTACATCTTCGATAAGAATAGGCAAAGTCTTTTGGAGAGATTCTAGGTAGTTTTGAGTATTAAAACGATGTTGCACGATATAGCGTCTAATAAAGTGACCATCAATGATACCAGCCCATACGTTTATGCTAAATCAATATTAAAATCTGGTTTTTCGAACTGCATGTAGATTTTTTAATGCCCATTGTTCTTTCCATTTCTGGAGTCTCCAGCCTTCGTCAGTTCACAAAATGTGCTATAAGAAATCAGAGGTGTTGCCAATGGCATTTAACAACCAACGGCAAAAATTTTGTAGAGCAATACTGCCCCCTTTTTGTAGATTTTGCACGATTTGTAAATGGTTTAATACCCTTCGACATGAATTTTATGCTACACCGAACTTTGAGACAAATCTAGATGGTTAGTAATTCTATCGTCACTAGTAGAAGGGTCAGCAATTATTGCATTTATGGTATCATTTTCAAGATTAACATTTCTGTTTTGACCAACATGATGACGATCGACAAATTTTCCGAATTCACATAGATTATTGTGAATTCTTATTAAAACTCGATGATCCAGATGTCTAGGGTTTGGATATCTCTGGCGGTATTCTTCAGCTGCATTTCCATGACACATTCCATAAATAGAATGCATATTTGCTATTAGTATACAACAACACTATCTGACACAAATCGTGAAGACAACTAAAGCAACTTACTACTCACAAATTGTTTGACAGAATCTGTTCGTTGTTATCACTGAAATATAATAATGCTGGAAGGAGCGCTCGTGTATTGTACAATGAGTGGAAAGGGTTCGGAGACAGACTGATACCGACACCTGTCTCCGTCTAACTCTACTGCATCTCTTCACGTGTTGTACGAGTTTACGACAAAGACAGGCGCAGGCGGCCCCTTCGTGTTTCCTACCACCGTACCCCCTTCAATATTTTTATATTTCAATGGCTGTTATCTTGCATGGCAACTAAATGTAATCTGCAGTCAGTTTTTCTTTATTATTTCAGTAACCCTTGAAAATCACCTGTGTAATGAGCCCCTAGAGTTGTATCCACTCCCTTTGAATCACACTGTATCTACCTCTACTGATCACTCATCATGAAACAGGACACAAGATATTGTTTCAAAATTTTTCTATTATTTCCAAATAATCTTTCTGTTATACCAGAAAAGTTAGGAAAGGTACAGAAATTCACAAGCATCTTAATGACATTAATCGCCATACAGTATCTTTACTTAGAAATCGATCTGTGTAACGACTTTCGGCACTGTGAGAGTCAGGTAATTCCCCACTCTGTCTATTACAGTCAAAAGAGTTTCGTCTTTAGCATGCTTAACAAGTCAAGTTATCGTGTTTTTCTTGAGTTTCCCGAAATATCTAAGTAAGAAAGTGAATAGAACGTTGACCATATTTATTATTTCCATGGCCTCCTCAATTTGCAATATTAACATCTTTTATCTGGCCTATCGCGTTGGAAAACTTTCTGCCTTTGACATGCCCCCGTATTGTGATGTCATCTATCAAGCGTTGTGGGTAACTATTTCAATCAATTTAGCTACGAACACCCTAATTTATTGAAATAGATTTTTATATTTACCCTAATTAATCTTAAAGGCATTGTGTGAATTGAATTTGTTTGTAGATTGATTTTCATGATGTTTTGGATTAAAAACAATATCAACAGTTTTAATTATTTAATGCTTTTTTCAAATTTATAATTACATTGATGTAATTAAATTAAATATAATAATAATTGATGCTGTCGATTCATCTTTTGCATGAGGTAATGAATGTTGAAATAAGTATATGAAGTACTTCTTTATGAGTTTATTGTTGATGTTAATATCACACAAATTTTGGCGCACTCAAGATAGTCTTTGCGCTGAAATCTGTTAGTAATAAACTCATAAGGAAGTACTTCATATATTTATTCCAAACAAATATATTATTAATAATAATAATTCTGAGATTTAATTTTATATTTTTACTTGTTATTCATTTTTATAAGGTAAGTGAAAAAGATCAGGTACCCGTGCTATTAAATACACCAAGATTGTTAGAATTGAAATGCTGCTTCAACTTGCTGAGATCGCTGTCATCACAGTTTCCACTTTCAGTGAGGTAACTAACTAACTCGACCTTATCAAAACGTCCATTGGCAATCGATATCTTACCTTTCATTATTTAGCTAATAGTGAGTTAGAAAGGTCATTATGTGATGTTCTGGAATTGTCATCGTTATTTAGTAGCTCCAATTCAAAGTTTCCCTTTTGTAAGTTTTGCTGTATTGCAGTCAATACTCTACCTATCAGATGTTTATTTGCACTCTCTTGCAAACATTTTACTTGTTCGTTGTGTAAAATCCATAGCTTAAGGCAATGATTTTAATTGAAAGGGTAACGAAGAGTGCTTCCTTATGATTTTTAATTTTATTTTCAGTAACCGGTATTGAAAATAAAATTAAAAACCATAAGGAAGTACTTTTCATTACCCTTCTAAGTAATTTTATTTGTTGTATTTTTGTAAAACGAAAACAAATTTTATCAAAGCTTAGTACGAATTTAAAGAAATTTTACCTTGAAATGATAACAGGAAACAGAAAACAGAAAAACTGTGTATTTCGCTTTTATTACATTCTACGCATTAACAATGCATGCTAGATTACATTGTTTGACATACACAATTTGAAACATCTTGACTTTTGTTGTTAGTCACATAATTTCCCCAACGGCATAAATCCGTCTTAAACTTGAACCACAAAATAATAAGCAGCCTAAGAAGGGAACGCACAATAGTGTTTATATTATTAAAGTTTTGTACATGACTAAAATATAACTTTCACGTCTTAGGCAAATTGATATTAACAGCCAAGTTGATCAAGTCAACAAAACGCCCTTAACTTATCGATTTGTTTATGAATGATTAGTTACACTTACAATGAATGTATAGTTAGTTATCTAGTTATCTTTATTTATAAGTTTATTAATTTACTGTTTAAAATGTGGTTAATTACTTTGCAATTATAAAACTTAAGGTCCCCAAACTTTAAATTAATTAAAAATTAAGCACTAATAAATGGATGTTCATTAAGTTCTCCCGCCACATTATTAATTTACGTAATAAACTACATAAAGCTCGACTGAGTGTCCAGATGCATTATTGAGGGTCGTGAACTATAACGTTAAAAGCAAGAAATTGTGTGAAGATTAGGGGTCAGTTTCGCTGGAAACACGTAATACTATTGGTGCAAAATGTTAGCTGTCCTATTTCATTAGAGTTAAGCGGTAATTGCTTACTGTTCGCTTGCTTTGATCCTTCATGTGCGATTTTGTACAGATCCCTTTACAAACATCACGTTTACAGCTCAGCCAAGATACAGGAAGTTAGGGTCGTCCCCGATGGACCTCTACTACCATATTGTTGCGGTTCGTTGATCAATAAAATATGCCTACTACCGGTCCCTAATTGCTTCTGGTCAAGTATTTATATGGAAAGCAAATAAAATTAATCGGGGATGGAATCAGTAGAATTCTAAACGAGTTTATAGTTGAACAAACTGTTGTATTAAAAACTTTTGATTAAATTATTATGTTTCGTTACCTATAATACACCATCTATAATATTTTGTATCTGCTTTGATTTAATTATCAATGAAATTTCTGTAACAAAAGAGACTTGTGTGAAGTTATCAAGAAGCTTGCGCAATATAATACCAAAGTAAACCTTGTTTTAATCTACTTTGAGATAAAGTGAGATGAAGTCTCATAATTGTATTTGGGCGGAAGGGCTTATTCTGTTTCTAATTTAATATCAAAGATAGAAAGTTGGTATTCTACAACCCGCGATGACTTATGAAAATCTCGAAATTATTAAGGAATAATTCAATTAAGCCACAAATATGAAATAATTGTTTTTTGCTAAAAACTTTTTGTAAAATTTACAAATTAGGAAATAATTATACGTTCAAAATCTCAAGTTTATGTAACTAAGTCAAGAAATGAATTGAATTAAAAGTTTTATTCAAGAGAGTGATTAATTAATTAATTAATACCGGTAACTTGTGCTGTTTAAGTTCAATTACGCAGTTAGATCTTTCGTTCTGATTATATACTTGCAGTAATATTTTCTTATATTGCACGATCAGAAAGTTGAATCGTAGTTAAGGTATTTGTTGTTTTATAATTTTGTAGGCAAATGGGAAAATATTATAAAAATATTTATACTGCATATTCACAAAAGAGACAGTTCTTTGTAGAAATGTCTTTTTATGTAAATTTAGGTGGAAGAGTCAACATAAGTTAACATTTCTAACAGTATCTGCAGTAATTTCCTTAAGTTATGTAAGAAAAATCTTTTAATAAAATACTCGGGTTACCAGAACAACGTTTATTATCGTCTCTCATTACACATTTCCAACTTCACCCTGTATTCTTTTGGTGCTAACTTTGAATATAAAAATATTTCTTACAGTTTGGCCTACCTAACTCGAGATCGATCTCGATCTTGCCCAAATCTTAATAACATAAACATATTATTACATAATAATTAAATATCCTTAAATCAGAGCATACATCCTAACTTATTAAGGTTGACATAATTGGAAAACATAAAATTCATGTCATTCAAAACCAATTCATAATGTAATTAGAAACTTAAGATTCATAATTGGTTTAGAACGGTAGTCATAATAGTACAGCTTTTTTCAAAAAAATTGAGAATATATTAGGTCGGTAAACGTACGTTGGGTTGCCTAAAAACTCATTAAAGGTTAGCGCGTGACAAAAGAGAAAACTTGTATTTCTTTGAGGAAAC
>VTPC01007102.1:224340-242211 GCA_011009095.1 Ignelater luminosus
GTTTCCTCAAAGAAATACAAGTTTTCTCTTTTGTCACGCGCTAACCTTTAATGAGTTTTTAGGCAACCCAACGTACGTTTACCGACCTAATATATTCTCAATTTTTTTGAAAAAAGCTGTACATAAGATTCATAAGTTGTCTAGAACCAATTCATAACATAATTGGAAAACATAAAGTTCATAATTGGTTCAGAACAGCAATCATAAAATAATACATAATTAGTAAATTAACTTAAACAATATAAATGCTATTAACATAATGGACTCATAGCAATGACAAGTAGTGTAGCATAATGACATAATATATGGATTAATCTATTTTGGTCAAATCTAGGTGTGTATTGTTGGCTGGTAACCAACGTTTCATTCTTGTCGGCTCAAACACGTCTTCGAAAGGTACTTGGGTGACTTGAAATCCTTCAATATCCCTTACAAGATACCTATCGTTATGCAACACTTCTGCCACCACATACGGCCCACGATATTTCGGGATAAGTTTTTTATTTACTTCCGGTGTCACATCTACATTTAATATCATAACGTAATCTCCTTTATATATTTACTATTTGGAGTTTTATGTCGCTTCTCATAATGCTGTTTATTATAATTTTGATTACCTATAATATTCAGAGAAGCATCAGCTCTGAACTGATCCATATCTCTAATACTGTCAAATTGACTTTCTAAATATAAACGGAGGTTATCATCCACATCTCCTCTTTGATTAACACCAAACAATAACTTACTAGGCGTCTGTTTAGTTGTATGATTAATAGTATTAATTATTTACCTCCAGTGACAATTTTGATAACATTGGTGTTACTATACGATTAATTCTCTCAATTTGGCCATTGGCTCTAGGCGCTCCAGTGGCTTCTAAAATATGTTGTACCGAGCTTTGCTGTAGAAATTCCCTAAATATTTTTGAGGTAAAAGCACTACCTCTGTCTGAAATTATTTTAATAGGTTTACTAAAAGTAGAGAAGTAACTTTTCAAGTGTTCTACTACCTCCTCGGCATTTGTGGTTTTACGAGCGTAAAATTTTACATATTTTGTAAAGGCATCAATTATTTCAAATATATATTTACTTTTCTTAGATGTTAGCTCTAAGGGATCATAATGATCAATGTGTAACGTAATGAATGGCTTACCACCCTTTGGAATATTATGCAGTATGCTCTCACTTTTTCCTGAGTTCTGAGAGTATGTTATACATCTTAGGCAATTATTTTTAATATATTATTAATTCAAGAACTTTTTCCACACCTAAGTGACCCATTTTATCATAGTATAAAGTCATGACTTGCTGTTGCATTAACTCGGGGACTGCAAAAAGTAATTTATTTTCATGCTTTCTATAAACTAAACCGTTAACCAATTCATATTTAGGATGAGACGCTTCTTCTAATAATTGTTTTACTTTGGCAGTACCTGGATCGTGAACCTATTGCAAAGACAAATTTTGTTCAAATGTATTTTTCCAAAATTAGTATGTTTTGACATCTACTTAAGGCATCCACACATGAGCCATTTGTTTTCCTGGCCTCTGTTCTACAGTACAATCAAAATTTTGGAGTTCTAAAATCCAACGTGCTATACGAGGATTAATATCCTTTTTACTCAATGCTAACTTCAAACTGTTACAATCAGTTATTATTTTGAATTGAATACCGGTTAAGTAAACTTGAAATCTTCTCAAGGAGTAGATAATTGCCAAACATTCTAATTCATAACTGTGATACTTGAATTCTACACCGGTAGTTCTTTTGCTAAAATATGCAACCGAATGAAATTTTCCATCAGGTTGTTTCTGCATCAAGACCGATTAATAACCCAAAGAACTTCCATCACATTCGGTAACTGCCTTGGGTGAATAAATAGCTAATACAGGAAAAGGGATTAGAGAATTTTTTAATAACTCAAATGATTGTAATTCTTTCTCTCCAAATTCAAATTTGTTATTCTTTTTTAAAAAGTTGTACCATGGATTCTCTTTAATTGAAAAACTAGAAATAAATTTTCGAAAGTGACTTACTAGTTTAATAAAACTTTGAACCTCTTTTTGGTTCTACGGGATGGGAAAACGTATTAATAGTTTGACCTACTCTTGGTTGGCAGCTATTCCCAGAAGACTAACATTATACCCTAGGCAAGTTATATTATTCATAAGAAAATAACACTTATCAATAAATTTGAAACCATTAAATCAAGTACCTGTGACAAAACATTTAAATTTTCTGCAATAGTTTTAGTAGCAATGAGAATGTCATCTATAAATATACAAATTTTATGGGATCGTAACAAAAGTTTAAAAACTTTGTTTATATACCTCATAAATATTGAGAGTGAATTACAAAATCCAAAAGGAAGTTTCAAATATTTATACTGATCCATTGGCGGGCGTGATGAAAGCAGTATACTTAACAGATTCTTCTGCAAGTTTCGCTTGATGAAATGCACTTTTTAAATCTAACTGCAAAGAAATTTTTATTCTTTAATTGTTCCAAGTGATCGTCTATTAAGGGAAGGGGATATGGGTCTTTTAATGCTAATTTGTTCAATTCCCTATAATCTATGCATAATCGAGGGTCACCACTTTTCTTTTTTACTAACACAATTGGTGATGCATAAGGACTTTCGCTTTCTCTAATAATTTTGTTTTCAAGTAAACTATCAATAATAATTTGCAAATTTCCCTTATCGCTAAAAGATAGCCTTCTAGGAGTGAATCGGAAAGAAGTGTGCTTTTCTTTCAAATGAATATTTGCTTCAAATTCTACAGCTGGTTTAGATGGTTTTTCACTAATTAAATATTGTTGCACCAGAGATTCAGTCTTTTGTTTAATTCCAAACTCTAAAGAATCATTAATTAACAAATCCTTTTGGTTATCTAAAACATCTCTATCAATTAATAATAATTCCAAATTAGAGTTATTTGAATTCTGCTTCGGTTTACATATGCATACTTTGTTTTTTAGAAAAGCTACAACTAAATCATTCTTAAATATGTCATAGTACCATCTGGAACTATGTGAAATAAAACTGTAGTTTCCACATCATTTACTATGATTCTACTTTCAAAAATACCTAATACCTCCAGAACAGAAAAATTGATTCCTGTGACCTCATGACCATTAAAAGGTTTTATTAAATGTGTGGCTATTAGATGCCTTTTACACAGAGAAATCGGGCTACCAGTATCTATTAGGCTAATTGCATTAAAACTACAAACATTTGGTTCAAAATAAACATCAACACAGCAATCATTACTTGAATCTAAAATGGACTTTTCAACAAATAATGAAGACGTACTACCTGCTTGTGAAGACTTGCTTTCAGAATATCCTTTGAATGCCTGATGATCCTTCTTAATTTGATCTTTCTTTTTTGGACATTCCTTGATTATATGAGATGTAGATCCACAGAAAAACAAGAGTCTCTCTCACGTTTTGGCAACCTGCAATTAGAAGCCACATGCCCTATTTATAACAACGCAATGATTTCTCTGCCTCGCAATTCTTCTTATTTGACTGACCATGTTGTGTTTACTCTTTTGTCGATTGTATTCCACTGTAGTTACTATGATCTAATTCATTCATCACAGTTAATAATTTATTTAATGATGTAATTCCTTTAGTTTTGCTTGGTTCCTTCCTTTCTTCAACGACGTATTCAATAATCTCAGGTTCTCCTAGTTGCAAATTGTTAGCAAGTAAAACTTTGTCGTGATAGTAATCGTTGAATGCTTCGTTTCTCTTCCACTTTCTTTGTTCAAAAATTCTTCTTGTTTTGAGTTTATTTACTTTTCGGCCAAATATATCAGTCAATTGCATTTATAACTTCTTCTACGACAACTCTACATGTGAAGGCTTTGAATGAAACCAGTCTAGTGCTTTACCACTTAGTTTATTTACTACTGCTAATGTCAAGATTCTATCTTCCACTTTGTACGTTTTTTGGATTAAATTAATTCTTTGAAACCATAAATTAATGTCCCCACTGCCATCGTATTGGCACTACAACTGGCATATATCACCATATCCTAATCCTCTATATTTTGTTAATGAATCTTCTTCCTGCTTTTGTGGCTTTCCTGACAGCTGAATAGCTTTCATTACTGTAGCGATCATATCTTCTACGGTCATCT
The DNA here is from genome assembly GCA_011009095.1 of Ignelater luminosus. Classification (NCBI taxonomy): domain Eukaryota; kingdom Metazoa; phylum Arthropoda; class Insecta; order Coleoptera; family Elateridae; genus Ignelater; species Ignelater luminosus. Next base: position 228,489 of record VTPC01007102.1, read on the forward strand.
CTATCTTCTGCTCTTGATCTGAGACACTATGCTCTGAATTATCTTGAATATCCTCATCCATCGCTTGCGTGTATAACCTCACTTTCCGTCGTATAACTAATAATATTGAAAAACTTTCAATTCCACTAATATTTTGTTTGTATACTCAAGATACACAACTATAACATAATTGCTGTTCTGCGTGAACCCTGGTGAACCCCACACCTGATAAAATTGTAAGGTAAATCTTTTAATAAAACATTCGGGTTACCAGAACAACGTTTATTATCGTCTCTTATTACACACATTCCCAACTTCACCCTATATTCTTTTGGCGCTAAATTTGAATTTAAAAATATTTCTTACAGTTAGGTATTTGGCATTTAAAATTTATTTAATCTAAAATAAAAACGTCATTTATATTGTTTGTGTGTTCCATCTAAAGAGATACGTCGCTGCCTACGGATTATTAAGATGACGTTGCTAGACTCTAATCATAGTTTATTTAAGTAATTGTGCTACATATAAACCAAAGAATATACGTGTATATAAATTCCAAATAAATATTGAGCTTGAAACTACATAGATTACAAAATATAAACGAAAATTCTGATTGATATTGCGTTACTTGTTGCATTTCAACTATAGATACTTTCACCCCTATTCCCCAATGTAAATCCGTTGACCGAATTCAGGTGATGAATCAACCTACACAGTGCTTGTTCTACTTCGTACGATCGCTGATATTTCAGAAGCTTTGAAAGCTGGACAAAATTTATAGAGGTTAGTATTTCGGTTAATTATCGCAGTTAATTCAATATTACAAGCATATTATTGCAAAAAGCAGTTATTTAGAATTACTTAAGCTACCATAATGCAATGCAAATCTATCAATAATTAAAAATCTAATAATTCTGAAATTTAATATTTGGGTTAAATGATATGAAATATTACAAATAATACTGTCTCATGTAACATAAAAGAAATATAGAGGCAGGAAAGATGACAGCCGCATATGTATTTCAGAAGCACTTTAGGTTACAGCCAAAAACTGAGATCAGTCAATGACTGTCATTTCCCAAATTCACTTACATTCAGTCACTGACAGAGTTTCCCATATTTTCTGTTTTTTTAAATCCCTAAGGTACCAATCCGAAGCTGTAATTTAGTATCTTTTACTTTAATGGATAATGGTCAGCGTTAGCATTACTGAACTTGATTAGGTATCCTAATCCTTTTCTTAAATTTTTTTGTTCTAATCCAAAACGATGAGAGGCTAAAAATACCCGTTTTTAAACATCTTTATTTATTTATTTGGCTTATTGATACCAATTTGCTTGCAATCAGATCAATTTCTTTATTTTTATACCTTTATATTTGTGTAATTTAATGTTATTTCAATCAAAATATTTCCAAAAGGAAACAAAGTTGTTCCAACTTATAGTGGGGTTATATGATAAAAATAAAGGATAAACGTTAATGTTATTTAGTACCAAACAAACATAAACAGTCTACTGCGTTTGTAAAAATCGACCAATTTCAATTAATTAATTTACCTTTTTGCTATTTTCATTGCTAAATATTTGAATTTCTTTTTATGTTCAAAATAAAATATTGTGTATCACTGTGTGCTTTTTTTAATTTACTTTCTCTTGTTTTCAGCCAGTTCTAATTAATAAAGTTTCAGTTAGTATATGAGTCACGTCGAGACCAAATTCTTCTAAAAATTTTCTGAAAGGCTGCATTCTTACTTTATACAGTTCATTCTATTAAACAAGATAAGGAAAAGAATTTGTCTATCTACCTTTAACGTACGTAATGTTACCAACAGGCTCAAACACCCAAGGTAACATATCGATATTAAAGTTATTTTCAAAAGTCTAGAAGTTTTTAAACTAAACTTTAACTTCATTTCTGCAAATCTGATATTTTCCGAAAACGAGGTATCTTAAGAGAAAAACACAGTAATATTTTGCCAAATTAAGAATAAATTAAAAAAAATAAAGAAATCGTTCATTTTGAAGTTCTTTCAGGAACATACCACATTTTGTTTAGAGCACTGTTATTCCTTCCTTAGTAAGAGAGCACCAGTCATAGTCATGCATGGTATAGCATGCATAGTAAGCGTTTGTGCTTTAACACAACTTCTTAAGTAATTATACGTTACTTTTCCAATTTTAATTGTGGAGTAAATGATTAAACGAATTGAAATTGCATGTTTATTAACTAGACGATACCGTAGGTGTCGTTAAATCTGAGCTCTGTTTGTAGTAAGCATTTATCATATGTCGTTAGTTATGAACAAACCGTGTAGTGTCCCACACAGCACAAACATAACCATTAGACATACATAAGACATCCATGGTGGATATCCATAACATCCAATGGATATACATGTATATCCATTCCATATCCATTGGACATACAGATGTCCGCCTAATGTCCATAAATATGGATATCCACATGGACATCCAATGGCTATCCGATAGAGATTGCTTTAGATATATCCATTAGATATCTTACACAGTGCAGAGACAACCACTGCATGTACATAAGACATCCATGATGGATATGCATAACATCCAATAGATATACATGTATATCCATTACATATCCATTGGACATACAGATGTCCGCCTAATGTCCATAAATATAGATATCCACATAGATATCTAATGGTTATTTGTTAGAGATTGCTCTTGATATATCCATCAGATATCTTACACATGTTCAGAGACAACCACTGGATATATATAGACATCCATGATGGATACCCATAACATCCAATCTTCTATCTTGTTTACACTACAGGTGACCCAATAGTACTATCTCCAACTAATACAATTTCCTATAGGCCTACTAGATGTATGTAATATAGGAATGTAAGCTTGGAAAAGATTATTAGGTTCAGGCGTTAAAAATAATGTAAAATGAGATCTCATAAAAAAACCAATAAATATCATCATTTAATATAATCATGAAAAATAATTATATACAACCTAAAATGTTTTATTGAATACAATAATGTATTGCATGTTAATACTTGATACTCCATGTGCAAAGTTTATTCATTCATTATTTACTTCTTCCTCGTTGGCTTTCTCCTCGGCACTTGTTTGCTTACTGTAAAATTTTTCTTTATTATCCTAGGCGTCGGTATAAGCATAACAAATTAAAAACCGACTTCAAAATTTCACGATCACATACCACAAAAATTATAAATATAAATGATAAGAAAAAAACTTACCTTTCATATTATTAAACCATGTAATAAACATCAACAAAAACGACATATTATACAATACCGTCAATACACAATCGCCATTGCTGTCTGGGCCTGAGATACTGTCACGTGTGCGCGGTTTGCATGTGCCAGTGCATGGGCGCGAGTTTCAAAAGGAAAGATGTTGCTCGACTCAGGTTTTATCAGATTTATATGTTAGTTTAATAACTTCACTTGATGTTAAACTATGTCCCACAAGACATAACATTAAATCGATTTCTTAATTTTCACATGAAACATTAACAAACTTCAATAATTCAATATTTGTCTTTAAGCTCACGGAAATTTAATAAGGTAAAGGAAAAGATAAGGTGATCTTAAAGAGTAATATCAAAGAATATTTACCTGATAAATATTCTTTGGTAATATTATATTTTATACATATTTTGTCTAAACAGAGCTCTTAATTCGCAGTGGTTTCTAAGAATTTCTTTATGGATGTTGATGGATATCTACTAGATGTACATTAGATATGGGAAGTAGTTTTCAGAAATCAGTGTTTATATTTATCCCAAACTATGTCTTTATCAACTAGAGATGATAATTAAACAAGATAGATTTACGAACATCCTCATATCATTATTTATTTTTTATTTCAACATCCACTAAGTATATCCATTAGATAGACAGGCAATATTCTTCATGGATTGGATATATTATGGACATTATGGATATCTATTAGACATACATTAAACATTTTGTGCTGTGTGGTGTATTGAATCGTTATTCGCTTCTGATGCGCTCATACCAAAAGTAAACATTCAAGGTTTTTCATTTAACTTTGTCAAGATATGACGTCATCGTCATTACCAAACTTAACTTTCAAAATCTGAAGATAATGTCTACTGCCTGCCAAGATGTACATTACTTCTGTGAATCCATTTTGAAGGAATATAACTTTTTAGAATCACCTGAAAAGCTGTATATGCTCGTCGCAAAACATCTGGGTTACTAATTAATTTTATTCATTCCACTCTCGCAATCTCATATTTTCCTTAGCCAACCTACCAGTACATATCTAACCCTATGTATTGTCCCTGTCGCAGACGTCACTATAAGTCAAACCTTCTATACCACGACGTTCACCGATACCAAAATGCCAATTTCACCACTTCTGTCGGTAGCTATGTCAACAATCAACACTTTAGTTGGTACGCTACGATGGCTAACAAATCAACGTACAAACTGCCCACTACAATGCCACGACACTCAAGAGCAACATGGCACTTCAAGTTACTCACCACTGCGTCATCTAACACTTGTCCGCAGACATAAAAGGGTGGTTTACTATAAAAGCAACATCAAGTGATCTTCACCAAGTCCCTTCACTACTGCGGTCAAAACGGCTCTAAGAAAGCCTAAACAGTTTTTCTTCAGAACGGCAGGAAATAAAATACTAATCAGTAGCAATGCTCCTAGCAGTTGTCTTTGTGCTTCACGGCGATAGTGAACTCGATTTTCCTTAATTTTCTTCTTTGCAGGCTGACCAGGTCAAATTTGCTTTTATTCTCAGAGCCTCCATCTTAAATTGCAAATACTCAAGAGGTGTATAGCTTATACCTGTTATGCTCTGACTGATTAGATAATAGTAATTAAAAATTAAAAAAAATTTGCCTACAAAGATAAATAAAACGAATCGATTGCTTTTATTGTAAAATTATACTACTTGCTTACTTACTTATTCGCTTCCTCGGTTACCATTAGGTGTCGAGGTAGTGTATTATTCCTTGTAGAAGTTCCTCCATGCTGTTCTGTTTCTCGCTGTCCTTTTAGCTTTGGCCCTTGAAGCATCTCTTAACTGAAGCAGCTAACCAATTGCTGTATTTCATGTTGTCCTGGGTCTGCCTCTTCTTCTCTTTTTATCTGAATTTGACTCACAAATTGCACTCATTCGTACCAGATGCCCAAACTATCCTAACTGTCTCTGCTCTATAATTTTAACTAATGGTGTCACTTTTAGCTTTTCCTATATGTCACTGTTTCTAATTTTGTCACTCCTGTACAACTCCTCTATGCATTTCAACACTCGCATTTCCGCGGCTTGAATTTCTGATTTCAGTTTCTCGTTCAGAACTCAGGATTCACTCCCACACATTATAAATTAGCACTAACACTGCCTTGTATATTTTGGCCTTTGGGGCTTTGTTCATTTCTTTCCTCGTAAAAAAGGATCATCTCAGTGAATAAAACATTGTAGCTGCATTTTTCAGTTTGTTGTCCATATCTCATTCAATATCTCCTTTACACTCGAACATTGATCCCAAATAATTTTAATAAACTTGTCTGCTTTGTTTTTTATTGGTTAATATGTATGTTTATGCTCTCGTATTCCCTTGAGAATCCCATCATCACCACACTCATCCATAAAAGCACTCCATCTCTGAATTGCCCTCTGTAGCTCATTGGCGTTTGGCGCAAATAGTAGCAGATCGTCTGCATTGTTTGTAAATGTAAAATTATAAAGGAAGATAATATTTAAAAACATATCGCATCAAGATGAAATATAAAATATGCATTGCTTTGGAATGCTCTTCTTCCTATGAAAAGCTTAATCTCAAACATTGTATATTAAGTGGCTAAATACATGTAACTGTGGTGTGCTAAAGAGTAATAATCCAACTGGTCGTTAACCCTTTTCAAGAAGTCAAGTTCGTATACTATAAATGAACTTCTCGGTATGGTGTGCAAGTAAGTCGACAATTATGCATTTTACTTCATTTCTCTCATGCATTACTATTAACCATTAAGCAGTAAAATACATAAATAGAATTATTGAACTTGACTTGCTTTGGTATTAACAAGTTATACTGAAACTCCTCTGTTCCTATTTAATTTCGAGGATATTAAACAAAGTTTATCCTTAATGCTAGATATATCTGCTTGTGCGTGTTCCCTAATAACCTCGGGATGTTGATTATACGCTTGTTGGTATGCAATTTTGGATTAAATAATATTACGCAACTGAAAACGTGTGTACAACCATATGCCTGGAAATAATTCAGCGCAAATTGTTAGAATACGGTTAAATGGGTAGTTAACTATTATGAAACAAAGGCAGAGGTACAAAGTGGTACTACCTAGATAACTTTTATCTTTATGATTTTAATTAATGTTAGAAAGTCTATTATAATAATTTTCCGGCAAGGATTTTGTCATTATCCAAAATGCGTTAAAGGCGTGTGCTTAACATACCCAAATTACAGGAAACACACAAACAAGCAATATAGGTAACATCCTTGTAAACTTCCTATTCATATTAAAGCTAAACCCCGTAACTTTAAGGTATTGCGGAAGTTTAGTTGTCAGTCATTGTCAACTTTAGTGGTGATTAAATTGCTCTGGTATCACCAGTGTAATTGAAGGGTATTTTGTAGTAAAATAGTTACACAAACCGCCCACAACTTTGTTTCAAACTTTTTTTTCTTCGCTTTTATAAAAAACTTATAACAGTTTGGTTTCCTTCTACCTGAAGATGAAGTTAACGTATTAATCAATATAAAGTTTTTGTTTTTCGTCCTACTTCTAAAACTTCGTAGAGTTACGATAAAGAAAAAGGAAAACTTAAAAAAGGTAATTTAATTTAAATTTGTGCATGTTAAATAGAATATTTTCGTTTCGAAAAATTTTTTAGAAAAAATACGGCATCAAAAGTAACTTCGTTTTAATAAACTTTGAAAATTCAGAGATTCATGATGTAAAATTTGTATGTATTATTCAAATGTTTCACCAAAGTTACACATTGCTTAAAGTGCTATTTAATTATTTATGCTTGTTATTAACAAACCGCAAGCAAGAAGAGTGGTTTTTAAATATTCATAAACATGTATGCTTATTGTTGTTTCCATGTATAAGCAAAACTGCTCCAAACAAATAATAAAGAACTTAAATAAGAAATACCTTGAATTATTTTCTACAAATAATTTTAAAATGGAAGCTCCAAGTAATTTATGAAGTTAATTCTTAAAATACTTATCTTCAGTCATAATAATGTCTTTTGTCCTGAACAAAATTTCAATTAACTAAGACAACTTGCATTTTGCCGAATAAGCGGAAGAATAATTTAAAACAACAGTAAAAGTTAATCTTCTTAAAAATAAAGGCTTTTATCTAAATAAAATAGGATTTTCTTTATTGTTTAAATGTTTTATATTAATTTAATTTTTAATTAAACCGTAGCATGAAAAGCAAATTTTTACTCTTTTGATGCTTTCATAAGTAGCTGTCAAAAAAGTAAAAAGAAATTTAATTTCAAATGAGAGAATTTAAAAAGAGAACAAACACGTGTATTTTGAAATCATTTTACTGAAGAATCTCGCATCAGAAGGCACATATCTTGCTACTTAAAATTTGTTGGGAAAAAAGTAAAATTAAAATTTGACATCCTCTTACTCTGCTTTAATTATCTAAAATGTACTACTTTTTATTGTTGCAGAAACACACACCAAAGCTGTTATTTAAGTTATTTTGTTATACAGCCATTCCTTTACGAGAGACTATCGAAAATTAAACATAAGTTGCAATCATATGTACAAAAACAATTTGGATAAGGGTTGGCTTTGGGTTTGACAGTTACATTATTAGCAACATTGTTATATATTATTGATAACAAGTTTTGACCATAACACGGTACGATACGTATGGAAAAACTTTAACACGTTGTGTTTAAAAACAAAGCTTTTCTTCTTAAGATCAATCAAGAAATCGCACCCTGGAATATCTATATTTATGTACTTAAAGTTACGCTACATAATGTTATAAACGCAATGTTTAACTTAAAATATTACCCTCCCCCTTTTAAATATCAGATTCTTATAGGAACAGGATACAGTTCACGTCTAAATTGCTATTTATACACCTCCATTAAATTGTTCAAGGTAAACTCTCAAACATTTAGTAACACAGTTACCCGTTGAGTTTCACTTAATTACATTTACGTTGACCACTAGTTTCTGTAGTTTGATATAACTTTGAAACACGTAGATATTAGTTAGACAAATTACTGCTACTTGTCTACGTGACGCATTATAGGAAAGAAAGTTAAATTAAGCTCATATATCATCATATTCCTAACCACCCATAAATTTGAATTTGTAAAATAGTTAATTAGATATTATAAAAGACAACAAGCAAGTAATTACGTGAATGGTAAAGAAAATGTTGATGACCATGATAAAGTTTTGTAGGTCCAAAAAGCTTTATTAGTAGTAATTGACATGCATTGCTTTAATTTCGAATGTACTTCAATTACGCGAATGAAAACCAGTGACTGAAATCATTAAGGTAAAAAATAAACAAAACGCAAATCTACTTGAATTATTTATTTAACAGAGCTTCCATACTATACTATAAAGGTTATATTTTTATACTAACAAGTTAAAATACATATATAAACATATTGTTATGATATGGAGAGCTCTTTTTCTCAGGGTCCTTATTTTTCTTCGTGTGGTTCTTAAGTTTTTTATTAAAACGCTATTTTCTTGACAATATTAATTTATTTATTTTCACTGTCATTACATTTATCAAAAACAAAAAAACAAATTTTTTTTATACTCTTTTTTTATCATTTTCAAATATCACTACATTTTTAATATCATCACATTTCCCCTCCATATTAATATAAATTTTAAGCGTTTTATAATACTATAGCTTAAATTTTGATTAATATTAACTAAAATATACTCAATTGTGAATTCCATTACAATTTGATCTTTGTTTCTTTTATTTGTCTTATGTAATATAATAGATATTGTTTTGTTTCATGATATACATAATCATTTTTTTTTGACATTAGTTAATTGTCATTTTTGACATTTGTTAATTGCCACTTTGACATTACATTATTTCAACAGAATAACAATTTAAAATTTTATAAGTTTAGTTAGCATTATTAACATTTTATACAGGATTTTGTTTTATTGTTTTTTTTAACTCAATATTCGATATTTTCATTTTATTTCACATTTCCTTCCTATTTCTCCCTTATTTTCCTCTATTTTCCAACTAGCTTTCATTCATGCTGCATTCATACAAATCATTTTCTACAACTTCTTGAGAAATTGCAAAAAATTATTTTCTCTAATAGTAACGTTTTCTTCATATAACTTAACGCCCTGCCTCATTGATCTACTTCAATATCATATTTTATCTTTATTTATTCATATTAAGGATCATATTTTGATCTTTTCTTTTAATATTATCAATCATATCATTAATTATTTATTATTATTATCATTATTATTCTACTAACTTCATATTCAAATCTTCATAATTATCATCATTTTAACAATACTTCACTAATAATTATTTAACTTATTATGATTATCTTTAACACATTCATTCAAGCATCATTCATACCTTCTTGTCAAACCTAATATAAAATGTTCCTTATTCTTCATATGGGTATATCATTTGTATATTGAATCTGCCCCTTATTTTATCTTTTTCCTCATCTTTAAGCTCGTAAGTATCGTTAAATATCTTTATTACGGTATATGGCCCTTCATAAGGTGCTAACAATTTAGAAGATACTCCTTGAAAACTATCCGGCCTTCTTACACTTTTTACAATTCCTTTATCTCCAATTTTAAATTTTACTTTTTTCCGAATTCTTTTATTCCATCTTTCAATTCTTCTTTGACTGATTTTCTTACACCGATTTCTAACTTTACCTAACAATTCTTCAAATTGATCTTCTGTCTTATTCGATACGACTCAAGGTCTTTCAGGCAACATTCTTTGCATTAATAAGGTAGGTGACTCTTGTGTAACCACACTTGGTGTTTCATTTATGTACGATTCTATTCTGTTTATTAACGTATCCCAATATTTATGTATCTTTTGATACAACAAAATTCTTAAAAATTTAATTACTTCTTTTATATATCTCTCGCTAGGATTCCCTTGTGGATGACGAATACTAATAAAAGATACCTGAATTTCTTGATCTACAAAGAAACTTCTAAATCGATCATTATTAAAATACGTTGCATTATCTAAAAGTACACGTTTAGGTTTACCTACACTTTGAATAAATTTATTTACATTTAGAATTGAATTATTTGTATTGCATTTTTGAACAGGATATATCTTAGTAAATTTAGAGTAGATGTCAACAATTACCATAATATGTTTATATTTTTGAGTACTTATTGGTAAATTTGAAATGTAATCAATTGCAATTAAATCTAAAGATCTATCTACTTGTATGCTACCTATCACATTATAATTAGTAGGGTTTTTAAATTTTGTCATTATACATACATGACATTTCTTTGTCACTTCTTTAATAATATTGTAATCTTTACTCGCAAAATAATTCTCCCAAAAAATTAACCATATTTTCCGGCTACCTATATGCCCATATCTTTGATGTGATTCTTCTGCTATTTCCTTGGTGTGTTCTTTATTGGTCACGTATAACTCAACATTTCCCACTTCTTTTACTACGATTTCGTTCTTTAATTTCTTTGTACGTTTCTTGATTTTGTAATTTATTCTTAACTTGTTCAAATTCTATTTTTCTCTGTATTTTTTTTTTATATTCTAGGGAATATATCCCCTCCATATCTCTTAGTTGATTAACCGCTACTAAAATATCTTTGTTTTCTGACCTTTTTGTAAATTGTCTTGAAAGTGCGTCTGCATCTATTTTTCATCTTTCCTGGCCTGTGTTCTAGTTTAAAAGAAAATTCTTGTAATAGTAAACTCCATCTATAAATACGATTATTTGAAAACCTTGTGTTCATTAAATGCTGAAGTGCTGAATGATCTGTTTGTATAATAAAAGAATTGCCTAACAAATAGTATTTTAATTTTTGTACAGCAAACACAATTGCTGCCATTTCTTTTTCTGATATCGTATATCGTACTTCGTACCCTCGCAATACTCTTGATATGAAACATACGGGTACTTCTTCTCCTTCATAAATTTGTATTAACACTGCCGCTATTGCATAATCACTTGCATCAGTTCTTAAAATAAATGTTGAATTAAAATTTGGATGATATAACTGCAAATTTTGATGAAATTCATCTTTAAGATTTTGAAAAGCTTTGTCTCTCTCTTTACTCCACACCCATTTTGTTCCTTTTCTCAATAACTCTATCAAAGGCAAAGAAAGTTCTGATAATCTTGGTATAAATTTCTTATAATAATTTAACATTCCTAAGAATCCCCTTAATTGTTTTAAATTTTTAGGACGTTGATAATTCTTTATTTCTTCTAATCTTGCTTCGTCTATAGTCATCCCTTTTTCATTGATTTTATATCCTAAAAACTTTACAGAATTCTTATAGAATTCACATTTGTTAATGTTTAATTTTAACCCTGCTTCTTTTAGACTTTTCATTATAATGCCTATATGCTTTAAATGTGTTTTCTCATCTTTACTAAAAATCAAAATATCATCAACATAGTGAATACAAAAATGATCAAATTTATTTAAAACTTGTGACAATGATCTTACTAAAGCTGCACATGAAGTTGATAACCCAAATGGTACTGCTTTAAAATGGAAAACCTGTCCATCTATCGAAAAACCTGTAAACTTTCTTGAGTCTTTATGTAAAGGAATCAACCAAAATGAATTCTTTAAATCTAATTTAGAATATATATTATTTTTACCAATATTACCCATTAAGTTTTCAATTTTACTAGGACACTCAAATTGTGGTATTGTTATTGAATTTAACTTTTTGGCATCTAAACATATTCTTATCGAATTATCTTTTTTTTTACTATCACAATTGGATTGATATAATTGGTAGTCGACCTTTCTATAATTCCATTTTCTAACATTTTATTGATTTCAGATTTTACCTGTTCTTTATATTTATATGGAACGGGATATGTTTTACAATTAAATTGTTCTTTTTCCATGACATTTAGTTTATGAACATAATGTTTAAATATCTTCGGTTTTTCATTTACTAATGCTAAATTTTGTTTTATTAAACATTCAATGTCATTTATATATTCTTCTTTACAATCTAATTCATATTTTTCTATTTTGATCTTTGAATTACTACTCATATTATCTGGTATTACTGTAAGATTATTATTACAACACCCACCATCCTCATCATTCTCATTTTTCTGATCTAAATCACGCCATTCTATTACTTGCCCGTCAATCATTACACACTTGTTTTCACAGTCAATATTAACATTTAACAATTCTAATATATCAATACCTAATATACATTCTAACTTCATATGAGGCATGATTAGCATTTGAACATTTTTAACTACTTTCCCTATTTTAATATTTGTATTTACTAATTTTGTAATGGATGAAAATTTTTTATCGTTAGCTGATATAATATTAATCTTTTTTATAGACATAATATGACTTTGAAACTGTTTTTTATTTTTTTGTATTAAATCTTCATTTAACATTGATGACTGAGCACCGGTGTGTATTAACGCGGATACTTCAATGTTATTTACTAGAATTTCGACAAATGGTAAATTTTGAATAATTTTATTTTCGTTTTCAGTTCCACTTTCCGGAAAATTTATAAATTCTTTGGGATGTGAATAATGTAATTTAAACGTGGTACTTGTATTTAAAAATCCTCCCCCCTTACTTTATTTAATTCTTTCAATGCTTTTTCCTCATGTACCTCTACCGTTATTTCTTTTTTACTGTAATTTATTGGTATTTTTCTTTCTTCATAATTGTCTTTCCTTTTATATACCGTTCTATCTGTATTATAATAATATTTTTCATTTTTTTCATAACACCTTTTATTTTGGTAATTATACCTTAGATTATTATTGTTCTGACTATATCTATTATAATAAGTTCTTGGTTGATCATCCGGAGTATGTGGATTTATGTTTTCCTTGTATGCATTGGATCTCTTGTATCTATTTTCGTTTACCTTGCCGTAACTCTTTAAAATTTCTAAGAATGCATCAAATTCTTGAATGTTTGCTGTGTAAATGTGACGGTATATATCATTGTCGAAATGTTCTGCCAATTGCTGTATGACTTCGGATGTGTCTAATTTGTCATCCAGTTGTTGAATGACATAAAAGCGATCTAACGCATATTTTTCCCTCGTGGTTCCATATTTGGGATCATATCTTCCATACGATAAATTGTTTTTTATTTCCCTTTGCTGATATCTTCCCCAAATTTTTTTTATAAATGCGTTCCTAAATTCATCAAAATTTTTAAATTCATCCTCGTGAATATAGAACCACTTCTGTGCATCCCCTGCTAAAACCAATTTAATGTTCTGCATTATAACACTGTGATCATAAATTCCACACATCTGCTTTTTTATATTGTCCAAATGGTAGGTTAAATTCTTTATGAATATTTTTGGATTTATTAGTTGGTGGTTTCCTGAAAATTTTGCCATATTTTGAATCCCGCTATCTAATATACAATAATGACTTGGTCCATGATTACCTGCTGTTGATTTCTCTTCAACATTTTTGTTTATTTT
>VTPC01007102.1:242311-252640 GCA_011009095.1 Ignelater luminosus
CACCTCTTCTTGTATTTCACCTCTCATGTTTTTAACAATATTATCCCATCTATTCTCATGATCTTCAAATTTTCTTTTAATTTCTTCAAATCTTTTCTCTTGATTATGATTGATTTCTTCAAATATTTTAGTATTATCTTGTTTAATCTCTTCTAATCTTTTAGTTTGGTCTTCTATTCTTTTAGTTTGGTCTTCAAATCTCTTATCTTGGTCTTGTTTCATTTCTATTAATATTTTAAGTAAATCTGGTTGTTGTCTTATTTCTTTTTGCTCTTTATCTCCCTTTTCAACATCTCCCATGGTCTCCTCCATACTTGTACTTTCTTTTTCCATCTGTTCAATTTCAATATTTTCTTCCTCTCTTTTGTCCCTTTTTCTACTATCTACCGATTTACCTCGCTTTGACATCTTTCCACTACCAACAGACAACTAACAAAATGATAATTATGTCTTTTATTTAACTTGCCCAACGTTGGGCTCCAATTTTATGTTATGATATGGAGAGCTCTTTTTCTCAGGGTCCTTATTTTTCTTCGTGTGGTTCTTAATTTTTTTTATTAAAACGCTATTTTCTTGACAATATTAATTTATTTATTTTCACTGTCATTACATTTATCAAAAACAAAAATTTTTTTTATACTCTTTTTTTTATCATTTTCAAATATTACTACATTTTTAATATCATCACAATATATATACATATAAGCTTTATTTAACTAAAATTAAATATAAATGCTGCCATTCATTAGCAATATTTAAATTGTTCCTAAACTTTAATTAAATATCAAGTTTATTTAACAGTGGAATTTAACAAACCCACGTTAAGTTTTATGAATAATAATAAAGGAAATAAATTTAAAGAAAAAATTAAATATTTCAAAATTAAATTAAACAGTTGTTTCAGAAGTTTTAACAACACGTAGAAGAACAAATAAGTACGCATTTTGTAAGTATGAGGTATTTCTTTCCTAATATTATGAATTATCAGAAATATAGTGATGAGAGCACAACCAGTTTCATTATTCCAGATTCTTTAATTATATCTCTTCCATTGAATGCAGACACTGTTTACATAAAAGAAAATAATTTTCTATATTTTCTTACAAAAGCCTGAGATGTTTCTAGTCACGCAAGCACTAAATTCGAGTGGCCGCTAACCCACTAAGGGTTGTTCATATAATGTCCCTCTAAAGAGGTTCCTTTATAAAGTGCCTAATAGGGATAGTTAGGGAAAATCCAAATTGTTTAATTATAGAATATTAGTCGTAAAAGACATCTTTAAACATTAAAAATATTCCTTGATTTAATTTCGATTTGATGATGATAATTTTCAACTTTTATATTATACTTATATAGTATGAAACAAAATCACTGCAACGTATGACATAATGCCCGAAAACGTTATTTTCTTGTGTATTTGAAATTTTGAATAATGTAACCAGATAGCGCTATTTTGATTTACTCACTCCCTTTTCAGTAATATGTTACTTACCTAGTTATTTTTTATGCCTAACGAATGACGTCATCGGGCTTCCTTTTTAAATATAATTATCATTCTATTCTTAGTGAATTTTGTTGAATTATTTACGAACAGGTTTTAGTCAAAGGGAATCTGCAGGATATCTTCCAAACGTGTACAAAAGAAATACATATCGGCACCCAGTGGAGAATTAATAAAATTACAAATGAGATTGAATCTAACAGTGTGCCTTGCGGTGTTCTAGCATAAAGTTTTCTTCATTCACAGCTCCTATTGACCTTCATGACTTGTTGCCTATTGTGTAGTAAGACCGTAGGAGTTACGCACTGTAAACATCAAAGCTGTAAGCTACTTCCTGGGCATATAACCGTACGAGACGCAACCAAAAGCTTTGGTTATGTCACAAACTCCAGGTTCTAAAAAAGTGTCACCGTTTGGCCTAAAACCAATTTGCGCTTTAGTAAAAAGTTTATCCAATTAGAAATAATAATTTTTTTGAAACTATCATGTATTTCTCTATAATTCTTCGTAAAACAAGAATAAATGAAACTGGACGAAAATCGTATAATTTCGTGGAGTGGCATGAAAACAACAAGAGTAAGTTTTAGTGAACTTGGAGAATTTCCGTGTTCGAAACAAGTATTAAGTAATTTTGCCATAGGGATAATTAACTAGTAGTAGGTTTCTAATTTAACAGTACATACGACAGAACCTTGTTAAGGTATTTTAAAGTTTTTATTTTCTACTTTTCCCAATACACCGAAAATCTTCAAATATGAGAACTATTGAAAATATCCCTCTGATAAATGTACTGTATATTCTGAGCGCGACCTTATTTTACAACGTCGTGAAGGTTGCAAACTCGCAAACAAGTCAAGACGGGCAACTGAGATTTTAATCTCATGTGCAAATTAGAATGTTCGAGAAATCTATTTATTTTTTTACCAATACTAACAAGAAAAGTACGAGTAGACTATGTAAATGCTCTTGGGTGACAAGTGACAAAGTATAAATTTAATTCAAGTATCTTTTAATTTTCCGGTGACGCTTTTCCGTGGTCAAACTACAGATATAGTGTCATTTTCAAGTTGGTATGACTTCTCAATTTACAAGTGTTTATTAATTTGTTTACTACAGAATTGTAGTAACAAATGGGGGAATGGAGTAAAATAGAAGACGAAAGCATAAACGGAATAAAACAACGATTCAAAAAAGAAACGATATATCGCAATGGAAAAGCTGTGGTTAAGTTTTGTGTAAAAAAAGTATTTACTATAAATAACACATTTTCTTCTGCATAAATAATAAATAAACCACAACAAAAATAAATTTGAACAGACTTGCAAGAACATAGATCGACAATAAATTACATAGTAACATCAGAGAAAGAGAAACCTATCCCAAACAAATTGCAGATGTGAGAGCAAATCACAAGCTAGTGTTGGAAAACATTGCCACTTAAGATATTTTAAAGAAAAAATCACCACCTAAACATGTAAAAAAGGCAAACATTGAATCTCTGAGCAATAAAACAACACGTTTTATGTATCGAAAACAACTGAAAGAAAAAAAACTAATGACACAACAGAAAACGATAGTGTAGATGACCACTGGAACAAAATATTACAGAAGCCGCGAAAATAGTACAGAAATCCGAAAAATCTGCACCAATGGAGATAGGAAATCAAAACCATAGTTTACCTATGAAATCAAAAGTTTGGCATATGAAAGACGAAAAGCATACCTTCATTTAACAGTAACAGTAACAAAACACCTGACAATCATCAACAAGTCACAACTATGAGAAACCCAAGCTCATGTTGTCTTAGAAACTAGGGTTTTAAAAATGCACGGAGCGAATAAACGAACGAAGCACGAGTAAACTCAAAGATAGACACCTAAAAAGGGAATACTGGACAAGATTCACCAAAGACGTGTAGGGTACACAATGGAAAGTGTGGAAAATGCTGAAAGAAAGAAAAAAGTCAATAAATAAATAATGGCAAACGTTGAATGTCTTATACTGAACAAAATACAAAGTACAACCAACCTCTAGTTGGAGATTTGGAGGACAATAACGAAGATGAACCAATAAAAATAAAAAAAGATGAAGTAAAAAATAACCTAATAAAATTAAAAAATAGAAAATTTTCAGATCCCTATGATAAAGTGTTCAAATACGGTGGAGACATACTATTCGACAACATAACTACACTATTCCAGAAGATCTTCAGGAGAAAGCATGTTTTGAAAAAAAGTTAAAGTCAATACTTATACAGGGTGTTTGGTTCACCGCCGCATATCCGAAAAGGCGTGGTAGAAGACATGATTTGGAACTTATCTAACCTAATATACTATTATACAAAGTGTCACGGTTTTTGAGATATTGTCATTTTTCATAATTTCACCCAATTGGACGTATTTCCCCATTTAAATGTTAACACTGCACTACTGGAAACTTTTAATTTGAAGGTAATGGTAATTTTTATAATCTCTCATAACTACTCTATCGATTTTAGTCATCTTCATCCACAACTACAAGTGATTAAACAAATTAGACCCAGAGAAAGTTAAAAAAATTATGACTCTAAAATTTAACTTTTACTTTATAAGGCTATAAAAGAGAAAAATCTAATGGGTAATTAGTTCAATTATTTTTAAAAACATTTTTGTTCTTTACTCTTTAAAATGGCATATAACACTTTTAACCACTTGTAGATTCTTAGGACTAACGTGCGACTTAAATACAAAGGAACCGTTTGGCCGCACAAAAGCAACCACTTGATAACACGTTATTAGTTATAAGTTTGCCTTCACAACCATTGGTGGTGTTGATTTTTGCATTTTCAACCGTTACTTTTGTGATTTTTGCGTGTTGCAGGTCCGTATAAGTTTGCGTTGAACTCCACGTTTTATTACAAGCGTTTAATTGGACTATTAAAAAGCATTGAATCTACATTGAATTACACTTGTTTGATTGGACTATTAAATAGTGATGGTCCCCAAACATAATAACCCGAAGTTGTCAAATACGGTGATCGAGCAGGCCATATTATTGGCTCGTTTCGCCTTATCCATCTTTTGGAAAAGTTGGCAATTAAAAAGTTTTTACAGAACAATTTGGACGATATTTTGGATGAAGTTCCACTAGATAGGATCCGACAAATGATTTTTCAAAACGATGGATGCCCTGCCTACTATCGGATAGCCGTAAGAGACTTTTTAAATGCCAACTTTCTCAATAGATGGATAGGGCGAAACGAGCCGATAATATGACCTGCTCAATCACCAGACCTGACGCCCTTGGGTTATTATATCTGAAGGCCATCACTATTTAATAGTCCATTTAAACAAGTGTAATTCAATGTAGATTCAATGCACTTTAATAGTCCAATTCACCGATTGCAATAAAACGTGGAGTTTAAAGCAAACTGATACGGACCTGCAACACGCAAAAATCACAAAATTAACGGTTGAAAATGCAGAACTCGGCATCACCAATGGTTATGAAGCCAATCCTACAACCAATAACGTGTTATCAAGTGTTTGCTTCTCCGGGTCTAATTTGTTTAATCACTTGTAGGAGTGGATGGAAATGACTAAAATCGATAGAGTAGCTATAAAAGATTATAAAATTATCATTACCTTCAAATTAAAAGTTTTCAGTAGTACGGTGTTAACATTTCTTTCTTCTACCATCCCTTTTCGGATATTCGGCGGTGAACCAAACACCCTGTATATATTTATAAAAAAGGGAATAAAAATAATACATCTAATCATCGTACCATTACATTTTTCAACACAACGCTCAAATATTAACAAAAATATTACCTAACAAGATAATTGATGAATACACCATACACAAGGAACAACAGGGTTTTGAACATAATAATTTATCAATAGACGCCATGTTTATCAAAACCTAAACAGAAAAAGCAATAGAATTTAACATTTTTGGCTAGATGCATTTTATTATCTTATTAAAGCTTGTGACTATGTCAGAAAATATAACAAAGATCTCACAAGAAGAAAACATATCAAACAGAATAATGCACACAATCAAACATATAAATACAAACAACAACACAATAACAATTAGATCAAAAATAAGACAAAAAGACAACTTGAGTTCGCTATGATTCAACCTCATGATGGAAAAAATAATCTCAGATACATAACAAGAAGAAATGCAATTAAAAATGTATGTTATGCAGGCAAAGCAGTTATAAACTCAAACAATGAAGATAACCTCCAGCATCTAAGTAATACACACTTTCAGAAAGATACAACATGAAAATATCTAGTTCCAAAACAAAATTCCTGATAGTAGCAATGGAATTAAGAAAGTTCAAAATAGTAATTAAGAAAGTGATAATAGAGCGGACATTAAGTTTTAATTACTTGATAATAACAAGAAAGGGAGTTTGTAAGCAAGCCTGCAAGGAGGAGTACAAGATAGAGAATGGAAAAACAATGATATGAAGATAGAAAAAAAGGTGCATGTATATAAATTCTGTGTTAATTTTGACATACGCCGCAGAAACAAGATTAGGCACAACAGAAACAAAAAAAATACTCAGAACAAAGAGAAAGACCTTGAGATCGATAGTAGGAAAGATATTAAAAAGTAAAAGTTTCAGACATGAAAATTAAAAAAATGTGCCAAATTCAAGATATTAGATCAACAAAAAAGACAAACATTCAAGACAATGAAAACTAAAAGATTATCTCGAATGGGAAGAGATACAAAACTTCCAGAAACCAGAAGATCAGGCCGACCTCAGAAAAGATAGAAAGACAACTGGTAGGCAACATTGTAACAATAAGCCATTGGCGTAACATAAGAATAATAATAAGAAGAAGATAATTACAGACGCCTTCTGTTGTAATTATTTAAAAGTTTGTATCTAACGGATGTCAAAGACTGTTGAAAATCTTAGTATACTATGACACTTCTAAGAAAATCAATTCTGTTATCTAACCAGTTGGTATTTCCGTCAAACCAAGCTCCATTGTAAATAGCTGTGTAGATAATGTTCTTGAGGTGAGTTTGGGAAACTTAGTAGCACATCATGAATATCACACAGCAATTTTTTGGGCAAATAAAATACAGTTGTATGGGCGACAACAAGAAATATCCGAGGTTAAAAAAAGAACTGGTGGTATAAGTCAAGGATACTGATAAATCGATAAAGGCTTGGTTTATCAACTAAATATTCAGCCAGTTGACTACCAGGTATTGGAAACCATAGAATCTCATGCAGTTGAATGGTCAATATGTTTTCTTTGGCATTGCGAATTGAATTATCCTTGATTTATAAAAGGAGGCCATATTTTTTTATATGTTTTTTTGTTTTAATTGTGGTAAGTAAACAAATTTTTCTGCCTCTAGCTCCTAACTCCTTGTGAGGTATTACTGTTAGGGCAACTATTGATCTCTTTCAGATGATTAGAGGTAAAAGTGGTTAATGATTCCACATGACCGACCCATATACCAACGTGGATGTGATATATTTATTATTGTAGGTTTTTTAGATACAGAAGGTTTTTGCCAGATGCAGACGGATCCAAATCAGTTTGGTGGTTTCAGGTTTCAGCATTACTATCAATTCTACACATCAGTAGAGGAACAACTAGTTAAGGGTCTCTGTAACCTTTAGGCTACAAACCACCATGGGGGTTCTCCTCGAATTACTGGCCGAAGGCGGAGCCGCTCGGGATTCCGACCTGGAGAGTACTCCCTGAGTCTATTTTGGGGCCTATAGAAACTGTGATACGGGGCCTCCTAGGACTTTTCAAAATAGTCTACTTTATAGAAGCCCTTTTTCCTTGGGAGCCTCCTGCATTGCAGGTACTGCGGAGGTAGTTTTTACGTCCGCCACTGCTACACGTCAACGTTAGCGAGTATAACCTTTTTTTTAAAGAAAAAATGATAGATGTATCTCGTTTTGCAAGAAAGTACAAATAAGTAATTTAATAAAAATCTAAACAAGTAATTCCCTTTACGGTAGAAATTCTCGTTTGTTAAATTAAATAAGACGACCTGATTTATAAAACAAATTCTCTTTGTATTTAAAAATTGCTAATATCGCTCAGTTGATTTAAATAAATCAACTTCGTAGCGTGACTTTCGCAATAATTTTGCTTATTTCTCTAGTTATATTTAGATATTTATTTTCCAAAAATTCTCTTCTAGCACCAAATGCTTGAAGGCGTATTGTTCTCAAAAGAGAATAATCAGGAAATCGAATACAAAGCAACTCCGGATCAAAGACTGGTGAAACCTACATCATACAATTCAATTGCTTCTAGAAACGTCTCGTTAAACTGAGTTGTTTTATTGTTTACTTTGTATTTGTAAAAAGTATTAAATTTTCATTAGGTAGCTTAAATTTACATTTAAACTAATGCAAATTCAAATTGTGAATTAATGAATAAGAGTCATTGGAAATTGACTTACCTATATAAGCTCTAACATCATAACTCGTACCAATGGGAGCTCCACTGTATTCTTTTGCCGGTACTAACTGCACACTTGGTGGTGCCAAGGGAGTAATTTCCATACTAAACGGATAAGCGTTAGGCCCCAACCTTCTCAGAAGTGCTTCCTGTGTAAAATAACAATTCTGTTTTAATAGAGTTATATGTGTATGAATTTGTTGCGGTTATAGAATGATATTGAAAGCGCAAAGCCATTTAAATATTTATACCGAGCATTTCAATTAGCATTAAAACGAAAATAGATGAAGGCAATGTCAAAACAAAATCCGGAAAATATTGTTTCTACTCAATATTAATTTCAAAGTTTCTGTGCTGTAAATTAATTAATTATTATTAGATTACGCACTTGTTACTATTCTAGGTACTTTATTACGTTTTAAGCAACATTTTATATGCGTATACTCTACCTTAAGAACAAATAAAAGATGAAAACCTATTTTACCATAATTAAAATTGTTTTAAAGGTCACTGACTGTTTATTAAGTTTCAGTTTTCCGTAACTTTCTTTAAAATTAATTTATAGAAAGAACAATAAACGCCTAAGCAGTCAGTGTTGATACGACACTTAATTAAATATCAGGAACCTTTGTTTTATGATATATAAAAGAAAACCGTGAACGTAAAATAATGTTGCTAAAATTAAATGTTTAGAAAAAAATTAAAACGAATGAATTGCGTAGGATATAATTTCTTTTAAAAAATTATTTTGAATCTGCGAACTTTTTTTAAACGAAGTTACTTTTAGAAAGATTTATAAATTATAAATACAAGGGTACACTTTCAATTAAAATTCTTAACAGCACTAATCAAAGAGCTATTTTTTACTGAACTTGTTGATGTTGTTACCTTTAATTAATTTATTTAATTAAATATACAACAGTGTGTATAAGTCTTATCATAAACAAAAATTATTTTTTTTAAATTCTGAAGTGGGCAATAAAAATTATATATTAATTACTTTTAATAATTTTTAACTATTTTTCGATCAATTTTGTCATCTTCATCAGGATGCATTATTACGATTTTAAGAACATAGAAGCAAAAACTAGTAGTCTAGTAATAAATTACTATCTTAATTCTTAAATGTAGTTCTAAATTCCAACCTCAGTGAAGTGTAATACAATTTTATGACTCCCCAAGCTAATTTCCCGTTAATGGTGGTGAATTTAAAATAACTTCCACTTTTAATTATGCTAAGCAGAGGCATAACAAGTATTCTAGGCATGAGGTTATATCCAAGCTGAAACCCACTGAAAACTATCTGGGGAGACATTTCAGGCTGTAAGCTAATGCTAGAACTACTTATTGTGGTTTTAAAAAGTGTACGGGTACACCGACTAGATTTTAAAATAAACTCAGATGGAGCCGTAGATACCCAACTCCGGTTAGACACAGGGTTTATTGTAACTATAAGTAAGGAGGTTAAAGTTCATTAACACGGGTTCTAGGAAAGATATAAGTTGATGCATTCAACTTTAATATTATTAAATTAATTAATTTTCTTACAATTCGCAAGTTTCATTTATGTCAGTCTAACGTGTCTTCTAACGGATGTCCAAAATGCGTTTCACTGTTTCACTCCTAGGCGATTGTGGAGAATTAATTTTTTGGTATAATAAATAATATTCCTGAACCGTTCATAAAACAATTTCGTAAAGACGAGCTCCAAAATAAATTTTTCCAACAAGATTTGACAACTATCTATTCTGAGATATCTTTGAGGATTTCTCGAAGACAGACTAATTAGCAAAAATGTCCCTTAAGGTCATATAGCGCGATTCTTTTAATTTATTTTGTTTCCATATTTGAGAAATGTACTTTCTAAATTCTCAGTGCATTCCATAGACTATTTATGAGACGACATTATCAAACAATATCAACTAATTGACGAAAAAATGATTATGATAAGACTAGGAAAAAGTTCTACAAACCATAAATGAGTCTTGATCCAAAATAATTAACATCATTCTTCAGTTTGAATATAGGATGGGTAATAGTCTAGTGAGGCGCAAGAAAACAAAACTTTTTACTCCGACAAGAAGAAGTATATATAAAACATCTCTTTTGCACTTGCTCGACTTGTACAAAACACCTTGAGTGAGATATACTACATAGAGCTAAAATATAAAAGAGCTCCAGAAGTAGCCTACATATTCAATTTTAGTTGGCAAAAATCTGTGGTTACATTAATTTTGAAAATATGCAAATATCTGTAAACATGCTTACCTGCTTATAGATTACCATCTACATCATAACATAGAGGTGTATCTGCAATTTCCACTAAATTCAGATTTCTTTGGTATGCTAAGAATGAGCCTCATCTATGTTTTGACGTAGAGAAATTTTCT
>VTPC01007105.1:10970-28227 GCA_011009095.1 Ignelater luminosus
ACTGCTAGTCATCTGAGAAGATACTTTTTCTACTAATCTTCTGGAACCTAGAACTAATTCAAAGAGTGCTCTGTATCAATTATGGTAAATTCAGATTTTTCAATTTTTAAAAGAAGTACATTTTTTGAATTAAGCAATAGCTAATACTTCTGACAGTAAAAGGACAAAGATGATTTGCTGACTTTCGATAAAGCAATGAAACGGCTAAAGAGGCAAGAAGCTTAGGTAGAAAAGAAAAATAATCAATCAGAACTTTTAGATTAGATTTGAGTGATCCTTGCGAAAATTTCTTATAGGATGAGGAAGAGCAAGCTTCAGGACCAATCGGTATGTATGCCTCTAAAAGTAGTACTGTGTCACATCTTATGAATCTTAGAATACATATCGTTGAACTTTCGAGATTTGATTTACGAATCAATATTAAAAATAAGTTTGTTAATTATTTCAAAAGAATAAATTACTGAGTAGTGGATTTTAATATGCATCAAAGGTATTTATATTCTTGGGCTATTCAATATTTTTGAGCAAAACTTTGTTGGTTGTTTCTTTCTAGTTTAAATTTTTTCTAATAAAATTAATTGAATTTAGATGTTTCTCATTTTCGTTTTTTACAAAAGCAGATATTTTTTTGAAGCAGTTGTGTTTTGGTTGCTAGTTACATCATTTATCCTACTACTGATTTCATTGGGTTCATATCTTCAGGGTAATAGAAGAGATGGTCTCTATTTCTACTTACTCCAGATAACTGATAGAATCAAATATAAAACAATATGGCGACCAAACCTTTAATACCACGTCTGGAGTAATTATAAAAGCTGGTGACTACAGAATATAGATGATACTGACATTTCTAAAACGTATGGTTGCTTAAGTATTAAATTTTATGCTTTAAAATCCCCAAAAAGCTCTAATAATTCCGGTTTCCTATGTGATCGTAAAATGCAATCAAAATAAAGTGTGTTTACCATAGAAGATGACAACAATTTATTCGTCAAATCTTAGGTTACAATGATATATTGTAAACCAAAGATAACTTCAAGTTTAAATTTGCCTGAATAGAACTTGACTTTTTTGTAAATTTTTATTACCATTTATCTTTTATGTGTATTGAATTCAAATTTTATTTTCTTTATTCTACTTCTAATTCAGATTTACCTCTATGGTTGTTTAATAAAGGATAAATGCATAACAAATCTATTTGCCTGTATGCCTTCTCAATTACTCCTAACTTTACTCCTAACTTATGCCCAAGGCTTCCAACTAGAGCTTGGTTGGACAAGTGTATTAAAGGTAATTATAATAGTTTGAAAAGTCCAAGATTTCTAAAAAGGATAAGGACAATTTGTCAGTGTTTAGAAGACAATATCTCTCTTTATTAAAATCTAGCAACTAAAACAGATCTTTTATATTTTTTCTAAAGTGTCATTTTTACTTCTAAAATTTTTACATTATAATTTATCGTACTGTTAAACTGTTTTGTATTTTAAAAACTAACAGCCAAACAATATCATAACTTTAGAATATAAAATCTAAGCAATTCTACTTTAAATAATAGATATAACGATAACAAAAATAATCATGTACACAAACAAAGATAACTCTAATATTCCCACAAAACTAAGCTTTAGTCGGAAACTTTGGGCATAAGGTGAGAATGAAGAGCAATAAATAGGAACTCACATAGATAAAACAAATCGATTTATTAACAATTGGTTTTTTACATGAAATCTAAAAGTGTCGTAATAAGGTATTACGCAGTGATAGATTTAGGGTTAGGACCTAGGGCGGCAAGATTTAAGAGACGATAAAAATTCGAAATTCGTGGAATTTCCTGGTGACTATGAAAAATTTTAGAAATGTTTCAAAAATATTATTTTTCCACCGAAGAATTATACCTTAACATGGGTAACTACCTAATTATTGAAATAAAAAAAAATCAATTGAGCAACTGAGAATTATAAAAATATAAAAAAATTGAATAGATTTTCCTTATTATACAGGGTGTCCCATAAATGCCAATAAAGCTTTAGATAGCAGCCTCCCTCAACCTTTTAAGATGCCAAAATTGAAAACACGAATGTTCTAACGTACTTAGATTTGTCACACGAACCAAAAAAACGAAATTTAAACTTGGCTACGCTGATGCAGGCAAATACAAATTTATTCAAATACAAGAACCAAAGTATCACATGAAATCAAAGATTTATCAGTTTTATTCTACTGATAATGGACCATAAAATTGTCAAAACTTGAAAGAATTGCTGGCAACTAACTTCATCGGATTTATCAGTACACCCAAGACTTGTACCATATGTTTGTCATACCTATATTTTGGTTAGAATTCAATTTTTAACAGCATCTTCAAGAAGAGAAATATAACAGTTCTGTGCTTTATCAAGGGTAATTGTTGTTTCAGCAGATTCATTTGTTTAATTCGTAATGGCTTCATTTGGACTCTATTCTTTGGTTTCTGTTTATTTAGTGTTAAAGATGTTAACTTTTGACCACTTGTACAAGAAAACTAAGCTGAGAAGAAATTTTCTTTTTGCAGATTTGCAATAAGCACTTATAGAAGAAGATGTTTACCTGAAGCTTTATTGGTATTTACGAGACACCCTATATATTTTATATACACCTTGAAAAACAAAAAAGGGCGCTATATCAAAATAGGCCAAGGGCGCAATCAAACAAATTCGCTTCTGGTATTACGTTATCCAGTTAGTATTTAATAAAACCAAAGGTAAGTTATTCCATTTAGTAAGCAGGATCACATATGATTTTTAACTAAATTAAAATGGTTTTGTTACGTCCACCACCATTCATACGCTTATCCCATTTTCAAAGAAAAAGAACGAACTGTCAGTCTCTCCAAATAAAAACTATAACATAAATACTATATCTCCCCTTTTACAAATTAATTTCTTTTTTCCTTAAATAAACAAAAAATTAAAAGTGTATAGTGTGCCCGTCATTAACGTCACCACGCATCCCTGCTAGCAGGAAGAAGAAAACCGCAGGAAAATATTAGGTGAGTCACTTTTCTGGTATCCCTTTTTTAATATTGTAGTTTTTTTTTAAATACTCGCACGAAACAGGTTTAATTAGGAACTGTTAGTTTAAAATAAAATTTCCGTTGGGGTACTTTGATACAGTAAGACCCCATTAGTGTATAAAACTGCCCCGACAGTGTACAATAGTGACCCAATAAAATTACTAAAATAAATAAAATATTAATATTACATGAATTCTCTAATCTGGTTATTTTAGTTTCCAGAAAATGGTGGAGACCTATAAACCCAAGACTGACAGAGGAAGTATTGATGAGGAGAACATAAATACTGCTATAACCGACGTTTTATCGAAGAGATTGCCTATATGGAAGGCAGCTGACAAGTACAGCATCAAAGCTGCAACTTTGCAACATCGGATTGAGAAGTTTTGAAAAACGTTTGAAGAAAATAAAGTGTCATCTTTTAATGCATATAGCTTCAAGTACACTGTTACACAGGTTTTCTCAACTGAGCAAGAGAAAGCCTTTACAGAATATTTATTGAACTGTAGTAAAATGCACTACGGGTTGTCTTTGCAGCAACTCTTGACTTTGGCTTATGAATATGCAGAATACTTGGAGTGCAAATGTGCTGAAAAAGATTGGGCGGCAGTTTTGCATTCAATAAAACCGCAGTAACTGAGTTTTTTGACAAGTATGAACGTGTAATGGTGCGCTACAATTCTACACCTGATCGTATAATAAACCTAGACGAAACAGGAATTAACACAGTCTTACTTACACCTAAAGTTTTGGCTGAAAAGAAAGAGGCAAGTAAGACAAATATAGTATCAGCTGAACGAGGAGAACTGGTAATGTTTTGTGCATAGTTACTGCACTGCTTTTCCTCCCGTGTATGTCTTCGTTCATTTCAAAAAACATTTTTTAAATGGTGCTCCTTAAGGAAGTTTAGGTTTGGTAAACAGAAGCGGCTGGATGGCTGCGGAATTGCCCATACAAGTTCTGAAACATATTCAGCGCCATACTTCATGCACTAAGGACAACCCCATCCTAATCATATGTGACAACCACGAGTCTCACATTTCAATCGAAGCGATCAACTATTGTCCTGACAACGGTATTGCCTACTTGTCTCTTCTACCACACACGTCCCATAAATTGCAACCGTTAGACGTCAGCATTTTTGGGCCTTTTAAAGGAACACTGGAAATAGCTTTTAACGATTGCCGCGCTCGAAATTTAGAAAAACCTTTGTCCGTATATAACGTAGCTGAACTAACAAAATTAGTCTTTCTAGAATCTTTCACACCAAAGAACATCACAAGTGGCTTTTCAAAGTAAGGAATTTGGCCATTCAATAGACTTGCATTTGATGACGACGATTTTGCACCTATAGAAAGTTTTGGTGCAAGTTCTCAAGATGTTGCCGATGAAAATAGACGGGACAGAGACAGACACGAGGTAGACTTTATAGAGATGGAAATAAGCCAAAATGATGATGATCCCCTTGGCAACCGGTCCTAATGTGGTTCCGTCAGGCTGTACGCTAATATTGTGCCCTGAATTAGCAAGACCATATCAAAAAAAATCATTAGTGAAAAAACTTCATCGAAGAAAGGAAGAGAGAAAGGGAAATCAAGAGTATTTACTGATTTGTCGGAGAAAAATAGATTTCAGAAATTGTACGAAGAGAAGGAAAGAAAACAACAAATTCAAATTATTAAGCAGCGAGCAAAAGAGTTGAAAACGGCGAGATATTTATTGAGTTTAACGGAAACTAAAAAATTAATAAGAAAAGAATAATTCGGGGTTTCCATCACAGTCTGACTCCGATTCCAGTCAGAATGAGTTCGTGAAGTTAAGTGATGATAACGACGAAGAATTAGAAGTGCCATCTGATCCTGAAGATGGGAAAAATTTTGATGTTCCTAATTCTAAAAATATAAATATTGAAGATTTACTGCGCATTAAATTTGAGAAGAAAAAAACCGTTGTTTACTACGTGGCCAAAATCATTTTTAAATATAATATGACCGACTATCAAGTGTCATGTCTTGTGTATTCGTTTTTCCCATTGTAGAAAATAAGGCAAGCGTTGATTTTAAGGATGTAGTTTATGTAGTTTTGCAGTTGCCGAAACCAAATTTCTCAAAAGGCACATCTCGTACATCATCTCTTTTATTGACTTGAGTGGATATAATGTGCCATAGGAGGTTCTACTGTTTTGTATGTATTTAACAATGTTGATTTATCTTCAAATGAAATTTTTTTTATTGATCTTGCGAATAATTATTATTCTCGTACAATTTCCGTATCTAGGTGCCCCGTAGGTGGGGCGGAATGATGCAAAACCCATTTTATACTTAAGTCATTATATTCTCATTATCTTCTAACTTAAAGGGTATTTTTGGTCATAAATAAAGAAATCACAATTATTCCCTCATTTTTGTTGCATAAAATATGAGATTGAGTTTTTCTGCATTAATTTACCCCACTCCCCCTTATAGGAATGATAAAAAACTATTGATAATTGATGAAATGATACTTTCATCAGAAGCATTACTGAAAAGTAATTCGTGGCGTTCATTATATCTATAAAAAGAGCCCCAGAACTGACACATAGAAATTTAGAGTCTCATGCACTGGAATACAGTTTGCATAATTTATCCATTCTATACGTATTTCACCCTTAAATCTCAACTCCACTTTAATATTCTGCACCTCCACAAATTCTGAACTTTAATATTAATCATTACCAAATAACGGAGGGTTATTTTGGGAATTTCTGTGTTTGTTTTGCAGGATCGTGCGTGGGACGTTAAAAATATATTATGGACAGAAAGCAAATTCCCTTTATTGTAAGGGTTTTGTGATATTGGCACCAATTTCTTATTTAGAAGAAGATCTTTTAAGTAAAAACTTACATAAGGTTTTTGTATTCCAAAGATAGACTGTCTCGGAGATCATTGCATGTTGGTGTTACTAACCTCCAATTGTCCCCTGTACAATGCCTTTTATTATAAAGTTCCAATCCGATTGTACTTACTGATTTTGGAGTTGTAAATAATTTGGAATAGGCCTACGTCTTTTATATGGCGTTTAGTTCAAGTTACATTAGCGACATGTATTACAAAGTACAATGCTACCTTCCGAATGATTTTTAGTTGTTTGTCTTCAAATTTCATCAAAATGTCTTAAATTGATCAAAAGGGTAGGTATAGTGAGACTGTATTTGGACTAATTTGATAGAGATCGATGTTTTAGCTTCTTTTTCTTCATAATTATCGATTTAAATTAGAACTGCATTCTTTTATTATACAGGATGGCCAAGAATTCTGCAACTGTAACTTTTGACTTTTTCTAAATAGACTAACATCCTCTGAAGGTATGAAAACTTGACTATTTTAAAGAGACAGTTTTGATAAATAAATTTCTTTAGATTTAATAAGGAATTAGTAAATATAAAAGGAAAACCTTCTTACCTCCTGACATATGTCCCAAGGCTACCAAATAAACAGCCGGGATACCTTCATTATACTACGTTGCAGACTGTATAAAAACGAAAATTACTATGTTATAAAAAATACAATACAATAAGCATCTCATTTGAATGGTCAACTCTTATATTGTGATTAAAGCATAATTAATATTGTTGCAAGTTGAAAAAAGTGTTTAATTGTTACTTCGAGCTTTTACAGTGATGTCAGAGAATAATCGACTTTTTAGTAAGTTAGATTTACCTTACTATTCTTCTAACATACAACTCCAGTATAAACTAACAACCTGTAAACTGTGTGAACACTCTGTACATTTAAAACCAACAATTAAATTCTGAAAAGTTTACAACAATAGCAATTAATGCAAGACTAATTAAATCCGCTTACCTTTATAAATAGTGTTTTATCGCAGTCTGTAGATCATGGACACCGTCATTTTAAACATTTCGACTGACGATGTATCGGCAACTGGAAACAAAAAAAAGTTGTTAGAATAAAAAGGTTGGTATTTTCCTTTCAAATGAAAAAAATTCAACTCCATTAACAATATTACATTCATAAAGTTTTGTCGATTGGTTTATTTCTAAAACCTTTATAAAATTTTTGTCTACCTTCAGGCGTTTTCATTTTGCATGGAACTTCACCCTTGCGAGACCGAATAACACCTGATCCATTTTACAGATCAAAAGGACTTCGGGGCCTTTTCTAACTCGGCTCATGCTGTGTGGCAAGCAACAAAATGCGTTGTTGAATAAAAACAACAGCTACCATTCTATAGAAGCTTTGATATGTAATGAATATCAAAAATTTTGTACTGGCCAATAAATACAATACATAGTTATCAGATTGTAAGCGGAAGGTAGATTATTCAAACAAAACTCCAGTTTGGGTCTGAGCTAAAGTTCGTATAATACATTAAACTCAAAACATAATGAATTGACTTTTGTTTATATTAATATTATGTATATAAAGTAATATTAAAATCAACACTTAAGTAACTATCATTTTATTAGATATTCTTAATGCTTTTTGTAAGGGTATGTTTACAAATTATAGTAATGGAAACTAGTTTATTGTGAAAACTATAGTTTTTGATATTTAAGATCCATTTTAGAATGCTAATTAACTTGAAGTTATGCATATCTACATTAATAAAAGGCAGCAGACTGAATTGATCTTGGTGCTTTTAATTAGTTAGAGGATTTAAAAGTCATTTTGTCTTAATAATACAAAGTTTATTATTATGAATTTTGTAATAAACAAAATTTCTGATAAAAGCCTTTTCAACCTTTCTCTTATTTATAAAATATTCATAAATAGATTCCCTGTTATATTTTACTTAAAGGCTGTTTAAATTTGTTAATCGTGAAATAAAATAGATAAGTACGTCAGAAGACATTAAATTTTTTATCTTGGTACGTCATATCTACGCAAATGATATTTAAATTTACATGAGTGCCAAAACTCAAAACATTAGCAGAGGCGTCAAAAACCGATCACACCTTCATGATCATCCTACACTAAAATCACTTCCAAATAAAAATATACAGTATATTCTGTTTAAAGAGACAGTTTTAGACAAAAGATTTATAACAAAGTCTCAGCTGGTAATTGAATTTAAAAACAAGGCCCAATTAGTGGAGTAGTAGTAGCAAAAAAAGATGAGTTTGCGAAAATTTTTAGAAGGCTTTAGTGACGCGGTAGAAAAGGTTTGTTTTGATGTCAATAACAACCCCCTCAGTTTCCTATGGCCTACTCAAACCGGCACCATGTCCAAAATCCAAAAAACCGGTTTTTGGCCTTTTGTGGCAATTTTACGGGTAACGTTGTCAGTTTTAATTTTTTTAAGTACTAGTTTTTTTGATATTAGACATGGTTCCGGTTTGAGTAGGCCATAGGAAACTGACGGGGTTGTTATTGACATCAAAACAAACCTTTTTTACGGGGTCACTAAAGCCTTCTAAAAATTTTCGCTCAACATCCAGGTTTACTCCACTAAATGTTTATTTTACAAAGTAACTGTTCTGACACCCTGTAAAATAAATATTTTAAATTTTTAATAATAGTTTTCAATGATTTTTACTTTTTAAATGCTTTATTTTTCTTGATTAAATACAAAAAGTCTATTTCCCTTGGCTCGAAATTTCCACAATTTAAATGAAAATTCCTCTTTGTTAAGACTACATAATAAATTTAAAATTGTGTAGTACGTGTACACAAAGACAAAAATGAATAAAATTTCACCTTTCTGTTACTTGCTGTTTTAAATGTCAGACTACGGCATTGTCTTAAATTTTGCATTAATATTTTTGTTAGGTAAAAAATTTCTAACAAAAACAATTTTTTCTTTTAAATTACTTCAAAGAGAAAAAATATCTGTCGATTCAAAAATCGTACTAAAAAAGCACCCACATTGAATAATTTAATAATTTATTCGAAAAACTCCCTTAGTTTTGGTATCACTGTTTCAGGGCTAAAAATAAAAAGTTCAAGAGGTCGAGTGTCACGAGGTGGCATAATTCGTTTTATATTTTGCAAAAATTATTATAATTACAAACAATTGTTAATTGGTCAGCAACCCCAAGAAACTGTCTAGATTCTAGCATAATTTTGTTAAATCATATAAAGAATTTTTAAAAGTGTAAGCTAGTGACTGTCATATTTACAACTTATTTTTAGGTCACTTAACCACACCTGTATACATTACGCGTTATGCTTTCATAGGTAAAAACCGCAATATTTATCTTCATCACAAAAGCAGTAAATCCATGTCAAGGTTGCATATGTGTTTAATATATATAATATAGTTTTCCAGATAAAGGAAAAATTTTATGGCACTACCTACTACTGTCATTCGAACAAAGAAAAAGTGCCAATTAACAGTAAACTTGTAAATAAATAAGTTGGATGAACGTATTAGACGTGCAGATCTGTATTTAATGTACGTTATTGGACACTTATTAAGATATTTTGACAATGCACGTTAATTCTGGTAACTGAGTTTCGGAGTCAAGAAACTCTTCTTATTTGGAAAGCACTATACCAGGCACGTTGCTTGGTATTGGTAAAGTTGGATACTTTTTACTTTTGCCCTAATTTATTCTTGATTCTAATAAATGTTGTAGCATCCCTACAATGAATGCATGTGTGTGCAGTGAAAGGGAAAGAAGTGAAAAGGACAATCTTTTGCGTAACCTTTGCTGCGTCGTGTTAGGATTGAAGTAGTTTAAGAATTAAGATAGCCTTTGTATTCAATCACTGTAATTTCTTACTGTCTTTCTCTCATTTTGTTGTGCTCGTAAATAAATAATTAATGAGCAACCCAAACTCTTTTTTTTCCTTTCAAAATATCTATTCTCCCCATACGAATTTTGGACGGCGAAAGGCCTACGCTGATTCCGGTACACAAGCAAGCATTGCAGTGTACGTGTACGACTACTTGAGAAGTCTGGAAGCCCCTTTGAGATATCCGAAGCGTCGTTAGTCATACGCATGTTGTTTACTACTTCCAAACGAAAAAAATCTTCAACTCCAGTACGCAGGCTCTTGTAGATCTATGGGCCGTCAAGAAGTTTAAAGGATATATCAAAGTTGCGAAGTGATTTTGGCAACGTACCACTAGCCGCTAAGATGTTTATTAACGCTGAAATGTCAAAACAGTTACTTTACCAGATGGGTTTTTAAGCTCCAGTCTTACAATATCAAGATGGGATATACTTCAGGAAAATCAAATAAAAGAGAGAAATACAGTTGTTTATTGCATTCTATTTTCATCACAACACCTTTTTGAAGTACCAGCGAAATAAGAAATGAGCAGTTGGAAGATCCAGAGCTGCAGGATATCATAAATGCGTTTGAAAATGACAGTAAGCAATGGACAAAACGTAGTTTTCCACTTTCAATTGGAATCTTGTGTTGTTACAATCTAGATTTGAACTAGAAATGGGCGGATTGGCTCATTTGTGAAAATCAGCTCAACGGCTCTGGCTCAGCTTGCTGAACGGATTCAGTGAATCGGCTCAATCGTTCAACGAACGAAAGAACGAACTTCCAGAAATAAAGCTCTTTAGGCTTTATTTGCACACTGCTCTATTTCAATTGTTTTTACTTTACTACTTCTTATTAAAATGTATAGAAGAGTGGATCAATGGTTTACTTTTTAATTAAAAAAGTCATTAAAAAATTATTTAGTGTAATGAATGCAGTTAACTATAAACAGCATTTTTATAAAAACAGCAAGCAATGTGAATTTCAAAATCATTTTAGAAGTTTTCTCAAAACCAAAAATCTTTATGTAAACTTGGTGAGAGCTAAAAGAGCCGATTTGTGTTAGTTCTTGGAACTGGTTCGTTTCGTTCACTGCTAGGAACCGATTCACAGACACATCTCTAATTTGAACGATGAAGAATTCCAACAAGTAGTGTCTTCACAATAAAGGGCTAGAATTTTATTCGAATATCACGAATCAGAAACAGTAGGTGTCTACGAAGTAGATAAGACTGCGATGAAAATCTCCAGGTAGTATTATTTGGCGGGTATGCGGAAATATTATAGCAGAGTATATTCAAAAGTGTGTTATAAGCCAGACAACATGAATCCAGCAGGACTTCAGTTGCATCTAAATGTCTCAAGACAATTGCTGTAGACCTGTTTGGCTTACTACCAAGAACAGATTTGGCACGCCAGTGGATATTTACTATAGAAGATGTGACTTTAAAATTGCTAGAATTATTGCCTTTGGAACCTACAACTATTACAGTAGGTTTGAAACGACCCGCAAGATAATAAGTGACAATGAGGTGCAATTTGTAAGCGAAGTAACGCAAAAAGTGACTTACTATCTGGAAATTAAGCTATCACTTATTCCTCTGTACTATTCGGAAAGTAACCTACTAGAAAGCAAAAACAGGAACATAAAACTACAGCTTTTCACATTCCACCACCATGAATGTTAGTTTGAGAAATTGACTGCCATCAGATCCGTCATCAATACAACACCATGTAGCTCCACCTGATATTTGCAAAGGAATTATGGCGATCCAAGAGAAGTGATTTATGTCGAGAACTATGTGACGGAAATTATTTCGTACCTCAAGCGATTTGCTACAGTTCTCGAAAAAACCCGAGAGCAGCTAGAAAATCAGCAGGATCATCAAAAGGAACAAACTGATCAGCATTGTTAAAATATTTTACTATTTGAGCCTGATGATCAGGGTTTACTACGTATTCATGTGTTGAGTAGCGAACAGAAAAACTTTACTGCGTTATTTTATTTTGGATTTTTCAAACTTTCTCTTCTTTCAAATTATTCATTGGGTTTCTTTGCCCATGATTTTTGATGTAAATTCTATTATTTCTGTATGATGATGTATGCGTCGTTCCTCTCCTCTTTCAATTCCTACTCGGTGAGGTTGTGAGCAGGTTTTGGGTCTTTTCTCTTGCTGCAGATGTCGAGAGTTGCAGTACTTCTAACTGGTGGAGGATTTGGGGTGTTGATTCCGGCTAGTTTCGTTGATTCAGAACTGACTTGTAATTTTTAGAAAAAAAGTTTTGTGATCACACGCCGTTCCAGTAATCTTCTAATCATACCTCCCAGGTTTGCTGACTTAAGTGTCGAGCGAAACCGAGAAAGAATGTTTTGCACTGTAAAGAACCTATATGTTAAAAGCGTTACTGTTTCTTAGGTTTTGTTCCAGTACCGTTATCTCGTAGTAACTAAATGAAAGCATAACAAGCTAAAAAAACTTGGTAAATTTAGCCGCAGAGTACTGATAGAAATTAAAGCATTACATCTTCATTTGGAATTAGAAATTATGCAAGAGAGAAAAACCAAACTTAACAGTAGGGTAGTATAGGTTTAAATATGTATACCTGCATCAGTAGCGTTAGGGTTTTGCACATTTTCAATTATTTTATCATGCTAAGTAAATACTAATTATCTTCATTATTTCCATCATATTTTTACCTTTTAGGTTTGAAGATATTTCTGTTACTGGGCGTATATGCAAGAGGAAGAGTAGCAGATGTGGGATTTGGATATGCCCATTATTAATCTTAGTGTAAATCAAGGTAAGAATTGTAATAAAATGAAGATTAAATTAAGTGCGAGCGTTCTTTAAAAAGTATTGTATGCAGACGTCACATTTCTTGTGCCACACCACCAGAAATATATACATTGATATACGAGAGCAACTGCTGCCTCGTGATGAGTTGCAATTCGCTTGCAGTAGGAATGGTTCGTCTATCATAGTTGGCTTTGCGCCCCATGCCGCTTTGGCGGTGAAACCTGCGGGGAACTCGAGACCATTTTGACAGCAAAACGAACTCTCTTCTTTTTTTGGCAATTTTAACCTAAGTTAAAATTTTCTCTTTTATGACTAAGGAAGCATACAGGTTATATCGCAATGATTTGATTCAGTTTGACGACTTTATGAATTGACAGGTAAAAATAGTTATAGTTACAGTACACTTTTTATATCAAGTAATTTCGTTTACGTCTAGCAACTATCGATAGTTCTCATCGTTAATAATTACAGAAAGACTCACTGTCTACAATTTTCACAACTAGGTATCAAGCGTAGAAAAATTAGGTTAATAGGATAACTATACTTAACGACTACAAAGAACAGAAATTAAAATTACTGTTAACTTTTAAAATGAACCAATAGTGTTATTTAGCAAAAAGAACTGAGAATTGAACAAACATAATTCTACTTTGTAAAAATGTGAAGAAAGCTTTGCGTGAATTTTCAATTTAAAATTCAAATTATACACGTCAGATCGATTTAATATTTTGTTGTTCAAAAAGGATGTTCAAAGCATTGTTTTTAAACTTACGTCTGCTATACCTCTAACGTCTTCTTACAATGCCAGACTGAGGTAGAATTCAATATGGTTTTCTTTCCCCGCTAATTTTTCCAAGCCCGTTTCCTTAGTAGTGGGTTTTGCTAAATAAATTCTATTTATTAAACATCCAAAACACTTTCATATAAGTAAGTGAATATTTGTGTTGATTAAAGACTAGATCCTTGTCAATAATCAAACTCACATTTATTTTCAGAAGTATGGAAGAGTACTCTCCATCAATCGGTATATTGATCCAGGCTGTTGCATTCAACAGATTAGTTTCTTCTACCGAATAATATTGCAACAGAATTGAACTAACTTAACTTAAGGGCAAGTTTTTTAGAAGCCCCTGGCAGTTCATTTGAATATTTAATTTGTGATATTTTAAAAAGAAGAAGTTTGCATTTCGTCTGGATAAAGATGCATTTGACAGTACTAAAAAATATTGCCTAAGGTAGCAATGCCGCTAGCGCAAATCCCAATCTTATAATTGTCTTAGAACGAGACGTTTTGGGTATATTTCTAGCTTGCTTTCTATTCGATAGAAAATCAACCAAATGTAAGATATCTTAAACGTTTAAAAATACAATTCACAAGAATAAGAATTTATCACAATTGTTATTATTCCTAGCTCGGTTTCAAACCTGTTTGTGTAAACAGAATGATGCCATTAACAGCCTAAATTATTTCTAGTCACTGTCTGGCAACAACTACATTAGTTTTAGTTGAAGTAAAGTTTATCTAAACTTTCCCAGGGGAAAAAGATAAGCATAGTGTTTCAGGATGGATTAGTCGCTATTTTGGTAGGTGAAAGAATATTAAAAAGTAAATAAATCTTGTCAGATAAAGTAAAAACAATAAGTTACGTCACTGAAGAGTTGACTTACTTTATTGTTTTTGTAATAAATTCTTATCTTTTCGCAAGTGAATCTAGATTTTTAATAAGGTGTTTACGTTTTCCACTCTTTATCTCCGTCCATGATAACATCAATAATAAAAACTGTAGAAAAGTAGACTTTCTACAGTAAAACCATTTCAGCTCAATAACACATGCTGACTTCGAGATAATAGAAAAATACTCTGTATCTGCAAAACTGACCGTTTTTCTTTTGAAGTTATCTGATAACGGTCACTTTCGATCATTTTTTTAAAACATCCTGTATGTGAATTTTAATGTTCTGGTTTAAATTTTCATTGCATTAAAATGAGGATGCTGGAAATATAGACAACACACAACAGAGAGTTTCAGCTACTGCATATATGTATTTTTTCTACTTTCCTGATATTTCTGTAAATATTAACATAAGCTGTTTAAATTAAGTAATTCTATAACACGATAAACTTTTCCATTAAATTCCTGAATTGAATTATCCACATACTGAAGTTAAAGTATCTACCCATTATCAGTTTATTATATAATGAATTCGAATTTTCGAGGTATTTAGTTTCGCATTGTTCACATTTACACCCTCAAGGGATATGTAGATGGGAAATATTGAGAACAGCTAGAATATAAGTACCTACATCATCGAGTTAACTAAAATTTTAGTACAACCCGTTATAATGTATATAATAATAACGAAGCCTCTTATGTTGTTGCTATCATTGTGTTTAAGAGTAATGCTCCTAGGCATAAATATTGTTTTGTAAGATCCGCTTAGATGTATTTCCTAATGAGGGCACCTTCATTTTATATTTCAACTGATATAACATAAACATTGCGTCAAAGGTTTCCCTTTGTTTTCTTTCATGTTAATAATGTTAGATTACTTTCTATTTAGAAGGACAAATGTCTGAGTCAGGCTAAGGTTGTTTTTTTTCCTTGAGCGCATCAATTTTTTTAAAAGATAAATGCCTGTTGTCACCAAAGCCAAGAAAATTGGAATTTAGAAATAATTCGAGTTTTCAACTTTTTTTTCTTTACAAGTAGCAAATCTGCAAAAATTCGTATACAAAGCATTCACAAAGAGCTTTGGTTGTATAAGAACTGCATGGAAGTAAATAAATTTGTTTTTGAAAAACGCCAACGGCTACGTTCGGTCTGGCTTTGAAGTAAACCTGTTAGCAAACTTCCAAGGAAAAGTTTAATATTCAAATTAAAATCTCTTTGAAAGAAATTCGAATGTTTAAGCACAGGAAAAAACCTGAATATTTACTTTTTTATGTATAATGTCTAACAAGACAAAAGAAGGATAACAATTAAAAACCACAAAACGTTTTAGAAACTGAACGTCTTTCCTCTTTTAGAAATGTAAAT
Organism: Ignelater luminosus; assembly: GCA_011009095.1. Taxonomy (NCBI): domain Eukaryota; kingdom Metazoa; phylum Arthropoda; class Insecta; order Coleoptera; family Elateridae; genus Ignelater; species Ignelater luminosus. Next base: position 26,581 of record VTPC01007105.1, read on the forward strand.
AAGATAATTAGCAAAAAATACTATTCCTACTTAATATATTTTTAATTATTAATTTATGGGACGAATTTCTGCACAGCCTGGTGTTTAAATTGTTTTCTTTTAATAACGGAGAGATGCACATAAATTATATAATTCTTATTACTCATTCTGTTTTATTAATCGTTTGTAAAGAATATCTTGAGCAATTTAAATATAAAAATCTTGGCAGCTACTGTATTTTAATTTATTACATACTAAACCTTTGAAAAAGATTTTAAAGACGAATCCTTGGTTTTACTTTATAATCATGATATTATGGAACACCTAAAATGATGTTTATATTTAGGATTAAGCCTATTGCGTTTCAATATAATCCTCACAGCTAAAACTGTTCGGAATTACAATTAAATAAAACGAGGGCGTAATATGTACTCGAGATTTGGAGTAATCAATGATTTTCTATTATTCGTATTCAAATTCTCTTTTTAGAAGTTTTATTAACAATATATGTAATTGAGATGGGGGGCGTTTAAAATTAAAATTTGTTTCCAAGACTGACATTTTAAGAATAACACTCTTTGGGCTAGGAAATAGTCCAAGTGAAGTGAGCAATAATTATTTCTTTATAAAAACATACAAATTTATTTTTTAATACGATATAGCACTATATTCAAACGAGCAAATGCAAAATAAGCAGTAACAGACAATCGTCAACTGAGATTGCAACCACTTGTTTCATTAGAAATTCTCTCCTCTTTTTCTCTCGCTCTTTAAATATTCTCTGTGGTTTTCCTTAATAGTGAGGGTAAATACCGGTACAGTAATGTATACAAAGACAGGTTCCAATAATTAGTCACCGTTTGTCTGAATACATTACCACCTTTAGCATCACTGACTCAACTCAAATCTATCAAACTTACTTTCCCTCCACGGACCAGATTGACATCACTAAAAAAAAAAACGTCATCCTGTATCAAAACAACATCGGAAACAACCAACTCCGAGTAGTCACATTGTAAACCACAACATGAAAATCCCACTGTCGCCTCCAATATTATGGCTTTTTCCTGTTGTCCCTTTGTTGCTTCATCCTTTTAAGAGGCTATATACTGGAACCTGTGTTCTGCGTTCACCGTCGCGAGCAATGCCCCGAATTAACAGCCGTATAATGTGGAGTTATGGGCAACTATTACCTCTATAAACTATACCGTAAAAATCTAGAACTTGTACGCTTTAATTTGAAACTGAATTGAGAAAGAATCTAGAGTTACGAGGTAACAGAAAAGAAGGAAAACAGTGTGTTTATGAACCAGAAAGAAATTGTTTCAGGAAAAGAACAGACACATGGTATCAGCGTTACTCTTCTTGTAAACTAGCACTAGCTGTTATACTCTGCAACAGACGTCTCTTCAGAACAGTACATTAAGGTGTTCAAGCTAATACCGCAATGGAACTACAACTGGAATCATCTCTAATAAGCCTTGTTGGTTATATACAAAAATTACTTGATAATTGTAGAAAATGTCTATGAGATCTATGCAAGTCACATCACTTATTTATTCCTGAATAATTGAATTTAAAAGCGGCTGTGCATGCATTCAAGATGAAGTGCACACGGACATTAAATTGAAGTCACCATGACGGATATCATTGAAAACATCCATGGTA
>VTPC01007106.1:0-12725 GCA_011009095.1 Ignelater luminosus
ATAAATTAAGTATTGTTAATTTACAAAATTAGAATATTAATAAACTATTAAAAGTACTAGCTGTGCTATTTAAAAGAAAAGACACTTTGCAACATCTTCAAACTGACTGAATATCATGTAATTCATTTTACATTACTATCAACTATTTAAGTTTTGTTAGAAAATTAAAAGACTTCTATGAAGCACTAGTATCTAAGAAATTAATATTTATACAAGACGAAATAACAAGAAAGTCTCTAACTAAACATTACCGTAGCAGAAATTTATTTAGAGAAATTATTTAATCAATTAAGTTTTAATAATACAAAACCCACTAAACAGATCTTTCCCTGATGAATATTCCATTGAGTACACAAATTTGTTGTATTACTTTGGAAAAGTTCCGCCAACCTCGCCATTATTTATTGAACGACAGGAAGCCAGTTCATCGAGTTTAGCAAATCAATCAATAAGTAAATTATTAATGCAATCACAATGTTCTTGAAACTATCGCTTTAGATTGATGTTTAGAAATCTTTCCTCCATTTTCTAACTTTTATTTTTTGTTTGAAACAAATCTATTTAATGTTTAGTTTCTGTGACTCCAGCCTCGCGTGCTCTTTACTTTTAAAGTGCATAATGGCATTTGAGACTTTAAGTTCCAAAGCGTACATCTAAACTTTTTAGTTTTCAGTTTTGATTTGTGAAAAAATTTCATTCATATATCATCATTACAAAAAAAACGTAAACATTTTTTAGCCATTACCTGACCTCAACCGATATAAAAAACCTCATGGCATTTGGAAATCTGCAAAAAATGGCCCATAAATCTAGTTGCCAAACCCAAATGACTTTAACAACATTTTCATGCAGTGTCGCTGTTGATTTCCGTCCTAACGACCCCATTGAGTGATAGAAGGTAGGTATCGTGAATTTCGATATCGTACAGCACGATAAATTTGCAGACAGATAAGAAACGTTTAAGCAAACATGTGCTGTTTATCTTACTCCCTGCAGTGACTCGAATTATTTTTGCATTTCGCGCAATTAAGACCTTATTCAGTAATGATCCCAATTACGAAAGCGAAAGGTTAATTTAGAAAATAGGATGTGGTTAAAACCGTAAAAGGGTACTTTATGATCAAATTTATATTGCAGTTCTCGACCTTTCTCTTAAAATGCCGGCCTTAAAAACCGGAACACATTCTTAAACTAAGCAGAATTCAAATTACCTCGTAAAATAAAGAAAAGTAATATCTTCGATATGTTTCCAACTTTTTATTAGTAGTTTTTGTTAAAGGAACTGATATTTTTGTTCAAGTATATTTCATAGTAGGTACATGCAATTAAAATACTAAAAAAACAAAACATTGATCCTGTTAATAAATATTCTTGCAATTAATCTTATTTCACTTGTATTCTAGCCGAAGGATGTTATTAAACTAAACCAATTCCTCTATTCCTCCTTAACCTAACACAACTTTATTCGTACCCCGAGGGTAACGGTCTCTCTTACAACAGTATTAAGCGACCTCCGCCATTTACTTTCAAATAGGGAAAACCCTTTAGTGTTTGATTATGGAAGATCTGTTGAGATAGTATGTTTGAGGAGAATACATTTGGGATAAACAGAACAGCCAATTTTTTTGGGTAGAAGTACTTTTTATAGCTTCCGGAGGTAGATTTGATTTCTCGTCGAATTTGAAATTGGATTTTGCGACCTATAAAAATCAGTATTACTACTATCGCGATGTCCTCGTTCCGTATATCAATTTAAAACGTTTTACGGGAGGCTTTCATGCGGATACGACTTTTAATGCAAGAACGATGATATTGCCGAAAAGTACATTAGCAGGATTGGGTATAGGTTTTTAATAAGGTATAAACTACGCATTTTTATTCAGTGTATGTTTTGTGTAGATTAATGCGCAATATCCTGGCGTTTTAAAAACTTTTATTTACTTCCTTTAATTTTTTAAAAGTTCCCACTGTAATTTTATTTTCCATGTTTTTCCATCAGTTGTTTCAGACCAACCGTTTTTGAGTGTCCCATTTGTCCTTCTTTTCTACTGTCTTTATTTTAGTGTTTTTATTATCAATGTAGATTCTCACATTCTAGATGGTATCTATTTCTGTCTTATCTTATTTTTTCCTACATTGTAACTTCTCTTCTTAATACTTTATTAATAATCCATTTTCAGAGTTCCAGTTTGTTGTTTAATTTATTTTTACAACTGCGTTATTTCCGGCCTTCACACTCTGATACTTTGAAATAAGAGTTGAATATGTAGATTTGTTTTCGATATTCTTCTTTATACAACGACTATAAACCATTATTTTTGTTTTGGTTTGTACGTTTTCTATTTTCGTATATAACCTTCAATATTCGAAACTTACTTTTACATACCTTATTTACTTTTTGTCATTGCTATTATATTTTCTTGTAACGTAATCATGCGTTACAATATAGTTACTTTACAATAAGAGCTTTTCTAGTTTTGGTCCAACTCAGCAGTGGTCTTGGGCGTAGGTAAGGAGGTTACATACGCAATTAAAGAACACAATATCAAAATCAGATATATTAAGTAAGACTAAAGATATCAAGGGAACAAGAAAATAAGTCGATAACAACATTCACGCTGAACAAAGGATTTGAATAGAAAAGATCCAAGGAGATTTCTTATGGCTTAGAGAATTATAATTAAACATTAACCCAAGATGATAAAAAAATTGAAGATTTACGGATTGACTCTAAAAACGAATATCCATCAGTAACCTAGGAAGATGACCTGGATTAAATAAAATTCAACTTGATAAAGTAAAATACTTTTAATATAAATTGCAAAGAAACTAATAAATTCAAATTTCTTCCAAACAAAAACTCTTGTTAAAGGAATAAAAGGGAAATATTTTTAAGAAAACTAATAAAAAGTTTTTACGACTAGGTTTACTAGAAAGATAGAATAGAAACGAGATAGGAAAAATTAGAATTAACAAGGTGGGAAATATAGTGGTTCCTGTCTTATCGGAAGCAAAGATAACCAACATCAAATTCTATTTCTTTTCACAAACACTAAAATAAACTAGAAGTTTATACTAGATGTCTTGCTTTAATACAGCAAATAAATCAAACCTTAAAAAATGATTAGATTAATACAACAAAGAAGTAGTTAACGTCATATACAGAGCAGAAATAGAAGAGTCTGTGATGGAGAGAAGATAAAATTGACACGATGTCTCACAAGACGGAAAATTAATTTTAAAACTAAGCCATGCAATAAGCAAAAAAAGACTATTACATTCTTCAATATTTATAATACTACCAAAGAATGCGGAAAAGGGCAAGGGAAAGATGGTCAAAAAAAGCAAGCGTGTACTCCTAGTTTTAATCTTTGGTAAGTGTTAATTGTCTAGTCTTTTTACTTTTGTGATTGTATTGGTAAGTGTCTGAATATCAATAATTATAGATACTATTACTATTATTATTATTTTTTCATTTCCAATTATGCTAGTCTCACAATTTTATTGTAATTCGTGTTTTATATACAATGTATTATATACATACATACTGTTTTTGTATCGCTGGTTTTTGCAGACTACACAACCAGAAATACGCAGAAACCTTTGCCGGTAGAATATTAGAAAAATGCAATTCATCCAAATGCTTTCTGAACATCTTCAATAAAAAGTGTTTTACAAGTGACAAATCAGATAGAACAATTTGTATTATTTCCAGAATGAATAATCCTATCGCAGATTTTATCTCGATATCACTAGCTGATTCCGAAATATTGCAAAAACAACTGTGACATTTCTTTAAATATTACTTTGTGTAATGTCTTGTAAGATACAATAATGTAATAATATTTTTTATTAAAGCGTTGAACTTTTACATACGAGGTATGTGAGAAAAGTAATGAGACTGATTTCATACTAACCAAAGTTTTTATTTTTTTCAAACAACAATGTTATCCCCTTCAAAGTAGTTCCCTTGGGCAGCTATACACCGGCGGAGTCGTTCCCACTCTTGGTAGCAGCGCTGGAAGTCTTCAACTGGTATGGCTTTTAACTGGTCGGTCACAGTCTTTTGAATGTTCGCCAGAGTTCCAAAATGACGTCCTTTTAGGACGTTTCAATTTCGGGAAAAGGAAAAAGTCACAAGGAATCAAATCAGGTGAATAGGGGGGATGAGGAACAACAGCAATGCGTTTTGAGGTCAAAAATTCACTGATGGAAATTGCTGTCTGACACGGAGCATTGTCATGATGTCTGTCAAAATTTGATGCACGGTGAAAGTGTTTAAATCTAACTGTTCACTCATCATCCTTATTGTTAAACGACGGTCTGATCTCACACGTTCAACGTTTTCGTCAGTTTTTCAAGTTGAAGGTTTCCCTGAGCGAGGTTCATCTTCAACGTGTTCTCGGCCGTCCAAAAATGATTTGTGCCAGCGGAGAACTAGTGCTCTTGATAAGCACTGTTTCCCATAGACCTGTTTCAACTTTTCAAAAGTCACACTCGCGGATTCGCCAAGTTTAACACAAAACTTTATTGCACAACGTTGCTCTAAATTCCGATGCTCCATTTCTGTAACACACAACAAAAACACAACTTCACTGATGGCGCTGTCAAAAATAATGTGTTAGCTGTACGGAGTTGTAACTCGGACTGAGGAAGTGGAAGCGATAAACAAACCGGTTTAGCATAGGCCGGTAGACACAACGTTGCCAGATCTCCCGCAGTGTTGCCAGTCTCATTATTTTTCTCACACACCTCGTACTCTATCTCCAAAACTGTTTGAATTAGGATATAGGTTTTATAAGAATAATATGTTGGATACTTTTATGATTCATTTATTTTTGAAATTTTTTGTTTAATGAAACAATTGCGGAGAAAACAGTAAATTCTCGTCAGTTACGGAATACATAACCTATTTACCTTTTAATAATTTATTAAATTGAGAAATATAATATTTGCTCTAACAGGAAAATCACAAGAAACTTAATTAAAATTCTGTCCTAAATCTAATACGCCCCTCGCGTAATAAATTGAGGGTTCCCTGTGTATTATTAGAACATAGTGGGTGTGGGCAGTTATTACTTCGTGTTTAAACATCAGTTACGAAATGTAACCTCTCTACAAAGTTTCCACCCAAAGGGTTTAAAATAACATAAGATTTGAAATTCCCAGGGGCACTGTTTTACGCCTTGTATGTAACACGGTATTTTATGATTTCATAGATTAAACCCAAGAATAATTATACTAACCCTTATAATATTGAATAGCCTGTAGAATAAGCTATTGAAACTGCCAAAATTGGATATTATATGCTTTACCAAGACCATATAGTTCTGGACAAGTAAATAAGTTTTGAAATTGAAAACGTAATTAGTACATAAAACTTCTTTGTTTACTATTTTTTTAATAAATAATTTCTTGTTTTTTTTCGTTCACTCAATAAAGATCTTTGTTACTATAGTACTGAAAGGTGGTAAGATCTCTGACTTTAAATGATTATAGCAACATAATTGATCTACCTAGTTTTTGTAAAAAAAAACAGAATTTGTGTAATACATTGGTTTGTTTGAGTTTTCTGAGTGAGGTTAGGAAAAAATAAAAAAGATTCTTAAGAGAGAACCCTATTTCTAACCGTAATACAAATAACAGTTGGAGTGCTCGTTAGCTGAAAATTTGCGTTGATGTCGAAATATGTGACCAAATCCATTATTCCAATTTCTATGTTAGCCCTTCCTTGTTTTTACATTATCTTACAAACTGCATGCAAAAGTTCCTTGTTTCCGAAATTAATGGTCATTTAGTAGAGTGAGTGTCCTATTAAGTAGTTTTTTTAGAGGGACTGTAAGTTTAGACCTTTCTGCCCTGATTATTGAGATATTTTTCACTTTTACTTATATTTAGATGACTGGTTAATACGTACACAGTTTGGTTTGATGACCTAAAGCTTATTCTTCTTTTTTCTTTCCATCTGTAACAGATTTTGTTTTACAGATTATGTGCTTTTTTAATTTAATTAAAAACATTTTTGGAGTTTTATTTTTCATGGCCACAGCGTTTTTGCTGTTTAAAAGGCTCTTTGTTGTTTTACGATAGTTACATGTAGACAACAGCCGTCTTGAACACTTACAAACTTTTTGTGGGATTCAGAGTAAAAACTTCTCAAAAACCTATAAAATTTTATATGTACAGAATGAGAAAAACATGGGAGAATTTAAAAATGCCACAAAAATACAGGGTATCATTTAAAAAACCAAAGTTGTGTTCATTTCCAAAAATTGAAAGTGCCACCAATAGCACACATGCTTACAGACAACAAACTATTTAACCGTTTTTTTTTTGTGAATTGCAAGATAAGAAAGTTATTGAGTGTTCCCTTTTTATTGGATGACACTGTATATGAGGCAAAAGTGTACAGAGGCGTGGAATTTTATAAACTCAGTTGAAAGACAAGTTAAAGAGCAAGTCTATACAAAAACAATAAAATCATGTAAATGGATACAGTACTACAAGAATTTACTAACTGAAGACAGAGACGAATTCAAAGATGATATGAACATGTCAAGTGTAGGAATTTTGGGCGAAAATATTACCATTGATGCAGCAAGGGTCAAAAATGCTATAAAATGTCTCAAAAACGAAAAAGCTAGTGGCCGAAAGGAAATAACAGCAGAAAGAAGAACAGAACAGAAAAGCTTTATGAGATGCTCGCTACAGTGTTCAGTCAATACCTGAATGACTACCTAGATAAATATTATCGTATTACCTCAACTGACAAAAAAGGTGACAAAAACAAATGTGATAACTACAGAAGATTCCCATGACAAGTACAATGAGCGAGTGTATGAAAGAATATTGCGTGACCCAACAGAAGCAGAGCAGGCCGCTCATGTACTGACAATGTGTTCTGTCTGAGACAGATAATCGAGAAGAAAGTGGCAACCAATAAAGAAGTACATATCACATTTGTGGACTGCAAAAAGCTTATGATAGCGTCGCGTCCTCCCCTTGAATAAAATATGGAAGTACTAAGAAGACTACACTCTGCTTCCAAATTAAGACGCGAAGATACTTAACAGAGCCATTCACGGTGAACAAAGAATTAAGACAAGGTTGCTGGATATCATCCACACTGTTTAAAATCTACATAGGAGCCGCGCTAAAACAATGGAAAAGAAAAGTAAAAGGTAGGGAATAGAACTCAATAATAACTGTATATACACCTTACAGTTCGCCGACGACTAGGTGGTAATTGCCAACAATAAAAAGGGCATAAAAATCATGATGCAAAGACTAATAGAGGAATATAATGAATGGGGACTAAACGTAAACATACAAAAACAAAGTATCTATATATTGCTTCGGAAACATATCAACTAGGCATTGACAATCATCAAGAGTAACGAATATAAATATTTGGGAGTTATCTTCGACTACTCGGACGAACAAGAAATCTAGTCAAGAATTATACAGGCAAAAAAGCCATATCTTGTCTAAATAAGATACTGTAGAGCAAATTACAAAAAAAACGCAAATGTAATATCTATAAGACATTGATCAAGAGTAGCCTACTCTGCGGGGCAAATACATGGAGGATTACCAAAAAGTTTCTACGATTTATTAGAAATTTGAGAATCAAATTGGCCGTTGTAGGATTTCATTCAACAAAGCGTTTTTAAAGCTGATACTTTAAGGTAACTGACAAAGGGAAAAGATTTTGCAAAATAACCTGAATATAAAATATTTTAACCAAGAAACAATCGAAGATTGTCCATACTCTTGACATGTTTCTAAGCAGAACAAAATTTCTTGGTGCCATTTCGTTGTCTTTGGAAAACTGCAATAGCAACCTCTACTGACGGAGGTACGTATCTGCAGATCAGAGTTTGATCAAGTGTGAATGCGTAGATAGAGTGGTGGTCCCTAAAGGCGCACCCTTATTTCAGGTTCTTTCGCTGCTACCATAACACACATTGAGATCATTTTTGCAACCCAAGGAGTGAATATTTTAATTTGATGTATTCAGCAGGGATATTCCTTTTGACTTAAGCTACAACTTCGCCGCAGATAGCAAAATAAAACCTTAAAGCAATATGAAGAAATCATGTAACACATTACAGATGAGATAGAAACAGAGAGATTATTGATTTTTGTTGAGTTCTATTTCTTCATATTGAGGCACTGTATGATTAGTTTTGGCAACATTAAATTCTTCTGAGCTAGACCTTTCTATTAAGAAATGCATTACATCTTGGAATATTTCTTTGGCCATATTCCACATAGTATGCTTTATGAACTGTAAATCGGTAGATCCGTTCAGAATCAAACCAAACCGTGTACAAAATTGAAGCTATTTCAGTGTAATATGTAACGAATTCATGCAGAAGAAAAACTTTTAAGCATCAAATCTCATCAATTTGTGCCAGAAAGGTACTATATAATTTCGGGAAAGGGGTTTAGAATTTAAATACACCATGTATACTGTAATTATATTCTTGGATAACTTATAATAGATGATACAGTCATCAAGAAAAAATTGTAAATGCAGTATTTGATGTTGGTAAAAATCGAAACACAAAAGAAAAGCGCTGCTAAAAAACTTATTTTCATCATGTATGAATGGCCAATAAACTTCGCAGCCGATGCCATAAAGTAAAAAACAGAATGATATATGACCAGATATTTTTGCTGCAAATATCATAAAACTTTAATCCACTGCTTTCAAACAAAACTGTTCAGTTGATTATCATGTGTTCATTTTTCAATCAATATTTAATTATTTTTAAATTTATTTTTGAATTATAAATATTAATTTAAGGTTTAATAGTTAATTAATTTTGTGTGTGTTCATTTACCGCCTTCTTTGCTTTTCATCAGCTATTTTTCCGGAAGAATAATTAAACAGTTAAAATCTAATATTTATTAGAAACTCCTTTTTACAAGAAAGTTTCGTTTTACCATGTTTTAAATCTTTTAAGTCTTATTGACAAGAAAATTTTCATCTTACGAACTTAATATTCAGTACACGTTTCTGTTGCTTATTTCAGAATTGCTTTAATATCTTTGAAGCTTTAAAAGTAATTTTGTGTTTGGTTAACCGAAAGTAAAGGCTTATTTTAAAGTTGTTTATTTTAATTACGCATGTTTAAAACTCATGTGTATCCGTTAAACAGACAAAACGGAGTTTAATAAAGACCTTATGGTCAATTATAAAGAAACTAATGGTAGTTTGAATGTTGGCGCTCCAATTACTAATTAGATTTTAATTTATATAGTTTGAAAGTGGAAATTAATTATTCGCGTTCCTTTTGTGTTGAAAATAAAACTTGGAACTTTAGAACATTTACAACCCATTCTTCTGCTTTTACATTGATCTAGGTGAATCAATTATTAAAGAAAACTACCAAGTTTGGGTTCAACATTCATCTAGTTCCAAAAAAACATCGTAATTTAGATTCAAAGTCGAAAGTTCATTCGCTACGAACTTTGTTTGCTATACACGTTTTGGTGCTTTACGATTACGCAGTTGTGTGTCGAAAAATTTATATCTCACTCCCTTAACTGGCAGATAAGCAAAATCTCGCATACCACTACGGCGAACAAGAAATATTAACAGAATGACTCAGATTTCAGCCACTCTCTTTTTTCTCTCGGCCTTTTTGTTTCGACGAGATAATCGTGTCGAATTAAGTGTGGCTAACACGGGATTACGTAGGGCGCTGAAAACTGTGGATGAAAATAAAAACAGTTTTAGAACGAAATTTTTCTGAAGATGCTCCTTGTAAATGTGTATACCAGCTTATTCTTTTTATGACGTCACTGCTGCGTAAAACGACAAGCTTAAGAGGGATTAGAAATAATTACAATTTTAATTTTCAGAAACAGTAATGTCAAGTTGTTTAAACGGGAAGAAAAGCTCTTGAAATTTGTATATTTAAAATGTTTATGGTGAAATACTTTTTATTGCTCGGTTTTTATAATAATTTGCATGCTTTCTTGTCTGGATTAAAGACGCATAACTTTAATTCATATAAATTTTTGAATAGCTTTTGATACAGAAATATACAGTGTGTCTCACTTTTTATCTACATATCTTTGAATTGCCTTTATTTCTTAACAAATTAATTTCAGATTTTTACTATACTTTCAGACTTTTAGAAATTTTATCTCACATCATTAGATTACTTACAGTTACAAATCAAAGTAAAAAATAGAAATAAATATCGGGGCTTTATCTTTTAAAATAGAATCAACAAGGAATACTGTTTAGGACAACGAGGAAACTCTAAATTCTAATGTTGTATTAGCTAAAGAAGTTTTAGACGGTAAGACTTTGAAGATTCTATCAAGTGTAGATGGGACTTCACGTAAGAACTGTAAGAACTGAAGACTAAAACGAGCAGATCTGGTCTTATACTAAGGTACGTATATTGCAGTTAGAAAGATTGACTAATGACAGATTGATTTTGAAAGTCATATCGAGGGGTATTCAAAGATATTAAAAAGCAAAGTTATTTGAACACACACCCTAGCTAAGACGTGCAAACTTGGCTGTGCATACAGTAATTAGTATTCATGGTTTAGAAATTTCTTTAATTCTCTTCTTGTTTTCAGTGATGTAGAACTTTTGCTTTAGTTATTATCAAAATCCAAGATAAGTGTTGTACTTATCTGTATCACCGTCTGTTTATGCTCACAGCCTTAGAGCGTTATATACAACACTTAATATCTAAAACTTTGTACACATTGGAAAGCAGAGCAACAAACAGAGCAGTAAGCCGTTTGTGAACTTAATTCACGAGCTAAACAGGGAACAAAATACTAGCGAGCACTGGTAGATGGTGGTAGGAGGCGTTCACACTTTGGTTGGTCGGTTTTGCATTTCTGGTTGAATTAGATTTATGAAAATAAAAGTAAATGTTAGAAATGCTGGAAAACTGTTCACATTGGGTGTAAAGTGTTCGAGCCTTTGATGTTTACTGAAACACCCACACCAGACGGATCACGAGTTTGTTGTACCTACATTTTTGCCACAAGTTTGCCGAAATGTTTACTAACACATGGGCTGAAAAGTCCCAGGCCTAACAAAGAAAACACGGTTTTTTTGTTCAAAATTAGCTTTATTCATCAACGTAATTTCCATCAAGAACAATGCAATCATTCCAGCGCCGCTCTAACATTTCAATACCACTTCTGTAGAACGATTTATCTTTTGCCTCAAAATAGGACTCAGTTTCAGCGATAACCTCTTCATTCGAGCGAAATTTCTTACCGGCAAGCATTTTTTTAGGCCTGCAAACAGCCAGTAGTCGCTGGGAGCCAAATCTGGCGAATACGGTGGATGTGGGAGCAATTCGAAGTTCAATTCATGTAGTTTTGCCATTGTTTTGATTGACTTGTGACACGGTGCGTTGTCTTGATGAAACAAAATTTTTTTCTTTGCCATATGCGGTCGTTTCTTTGCAATTTCGGCCTTCAAACGCTCCAATAACGCTATATAATATTCACTGTTGATGGTATTTCCCTTCTCAAGGTAGTCGATGAATATTACACCACGCACATCCCAAAATACCGAGGCCATAACCTTTCCAGCCGATTGTTGTGCTTTCGGTCCCTTTGGACGAGGTTCACCAGTTGCTGTCCACTAGATGACGATCGTTTTGATTCCGGAGTGAAGTGATGGATCCATGTTTCACCCATTGTCACATATAGACGCAAAAATTCCGGTTTGTTACGTTTAAACATGGCCAAACACTGCTCGGAAACATCAACACGTTCTTGTTTTTGGTGAACAGTGAGCAAACGCGGCACCCACTTTGAGCAGAGCTTTCTCATAGTCAAATGCTCATGTAATATAAAGCCAACACGTTCTTTTGATATCTTTACAATGTCAGCTAACTCACGCAACTTCACTTTTCGATCATTCAAAACGATTTTGTGGATTTTTTTGATGTTTTCTGGTGTTACCGTCTCATTTGGACGTCCACTGCGTTCTGCATCATCGGTGTCTCTACGACCACGTTTGAAGTCAGCAAACCAACGTTTTATTGTTGTTTCTGATGGAGCTGAGTCCCCATAACACTTTTCAAGCCATTGCTTCGCTTGAACGGTATTTTTTCCCATCAAGAAGCAGTGTAAAATTAAAACACGAAATTGTTTTTGATCCATTGTTTTGAAAATAACAAAAGTAGCGTCACTCTTAGCACAATAACTCACAAAATAATGAATAGAATATCATGAAATTTTAACAGCTGTCTTTTGAAGGTTAGTACTAACTGAAAAAACGGTGAATGCAATAGAACTAGCGCCATCTATTTGTTAGGCCTGGGACTTTTCAGCCCATGTGTTATTTTGCGCTCGAGTTGTACGACGTTTAGGTACTATCTAATTTCTTAGCACCTTTAATTTATCCACTGTTTTCTGGTTTGACTTATTTTAACTTTGATTATCTTGTAAGCTACACAACTAGTTTTTGTAATTGTGCTTTTGTTTTCTTTGTTCTTTTATAAAGTGCAGCGGGTACTCCGTTATTCAGTTTTTGTTCAACGTTATTTGTATCCATTAACACTTTTTCTGCTTTATCTTGTAATTGCTAATACTTTCTCAAAGTGCTACTTTATTTATTTCTGTTACCTTTTGTTTATTAAAATTCTTTTGTATTTCTTTATATAAGTTGTTTTTCTATGCCATAACTTTTAAGTCTCTCTCTCTCTCTCTCTCTCTCTCTCTCT
>VTPC01007111.1:0-13824 GCA_011009095.1 Ignelater luminosus
CAAGGCTATGTTATTTAGGGAAGTTGATTATTGTTATTGGCGCTTATTGATCTGACCCATTTTACTACTTTGTCATCTGAGAATTAGTCACCTACGGAGTGTACCGCCGAACTAGCTTATCACGGACCCGCCAAGTTAGCCAATTGTATGTTCTGTAAGTTACCGTCTTTGTGTCACTAGATCCCGTTTTTCTCGTAAGAAACTACTGTTTTTCTTCTAATGGGATACTTTATATATCTCATTATTAATTGATTTTATTTTTTAATTGGGAATGTAAAGAGTTTAAGCAAAACAGTCTTCGACGTTGTTCAATTATTTATTGCAAGATTTTGCTGATTTAAGTAAATATGGGTCTTGCAATTAGTAACGTGTTTAATTTTTACTGATATACGAATGACTTTCCTGATACCTCCCCAGAAGCCTTCAAATGACCTCTTGCGGTTTAATATACCATTCCCAAATTAAGATATTTGTTAGTTGATAACTGACTAAGCTGTGTTATAAAGTTTGAGAGTATAATATGCTGAATAGAGTTTAACTCGAGACTTAATAGGCCACAATCTATGTAGTTTATATTCGACTTCCTTTGAGGAAGCTTGTGATGATGTGAGCAACATGCAACGTTGTATTATCCTATATTAACGGAAAATCAACCCATACTATTTGCAACAGGTACAGTATGATCCTCCAGAACCGTGTCATGTGTCGAATAGCGTTGGCTGTTTCTAGAATGGTCACAATAAGTTTAATTTTTTTGTTTTGGCTAATACCTACGCAAATTATTACAAAACTAACATTAAATCTGTCTACTTCCTGTGTGACAACAAAGAAATAACGTCGATTATATCATCACTACAATGTAAAGTACAGCGTTCCAAGCGCGCGTGCAGACTCCGCGCAGCATGCGGGAGGCAGCCTCAAGGTGGAGGCAGATTTCGACAAATATTTATCAAAATAAGATTGCATCATTTTATCTCTTATAAAGAGGAAATTCGTAAAGGTATCTACAATCTAGTTGAGCGAATACTTGTATTTGATATTGTGCAAATATTTGTAAATATCACATCATATTAGAAAACTCAAAAACTAAGAAAGATGATTGCAAGTAGCCTGCAAGATCATAGAAAGATTTTGTAATGAAAATGGCCTTTCGATCAATCCATCTAAGATTGAGGTAATTATCTTCACCAAAAGAAATAATAAGGATGGTTTAAAAAAAAGTCACACGTCGACAAGGTGATAACCAAGCCTAGAGCGTTACTCTTATACTTGCGTCGGGTAGGCTCTGAGGAATCAATTCTCAGATAGGCTACTAAATCTACACGGCAATTATTAGACCTAGAGCACTACATAGTTTAGTGGTTTGGTAGTCCAGTGTAGAGCGCATCATCATCTCTCAAAGGCTAGCCAAACTATAACGCCTGGCATGTTTGGGTATAACCGGTGCAATGAATATGACCCTTACAGCAGCACTTGAAGTTCTATTGCGACTACCAGACCTCCCAATTGGATAGGAAAGGAGACAATGGCGGCCCACCTTAAAATGTAAGATGCAGGGTTATGGCTTGGAAATGGATTTAACACCGTCCACGCCAGCATAACCCAGTTAGTGAAAATGAGTGGAAGTTTCCAGCAGGACTCAATGATTTTCTATACGGAAAGATCACATACGAATGATAGGAAATTCTCGGTAGCAAGCACTTACCTGGAAAAGCCAAACGTGCAGGAGAGCTATGATTTGCAAAAGCACACCATGATTTTCTAGGCTGAAGTTTATGCCATTGTATCGGTATCGTTTGGGGAATATGCGAGAATGACGGAGCAAGAGTCAGGCGGCACTAAATGCGATCTACACAGCCAGAACAAAAGGAGGAATGCTCATCCGCCTTGGAAAAACCTCGTTGAGTTACTGGGCACAGCGAGATTCACGACAACGAGAAGGCAAAAGAGCCGAGGACACTACTTAACACCAGAAACGTTTCTAGGAATATCAAGGCAACAGATCTCGTTACCCTTGAACGCATAGGCTTATGGGACTCAAAAGGTAAGTTGAATATTAACAGTGGCTATCGCCGGAAAAAAGACAGCTTTTAGCTTGTCAAAGTTAGACTGGCTAATAGGCAAAAGCCGGAGGATCCTGAGTCTTTGAATTGGGATTCTCACAGGCTATTACATCTTAAGAAGGCACCTACCGTTCATAGGTGTAGAGAAAGACCCAACATGCACTAAATTTGGGAATGGCAATGAAACGTCAGTCCACTTTCTGGGAGAACGTGAAGGTTCTCAGTGCCTAAGGTTGAAGACCTTTGAGGCCGTTACCCCAACAAGGAAGGTTTAGCCTGGACTAACATCCTCACTTCCGTACGGGAGTCAGGTATGTTCGGGCAAAGAGAAAAGAATAATAAATGGTCGTATAGGTGGTAACAAAGGGCCTACAAAGGCCTATTTGCTGGGCTTTAACCTTTTCAACTACTACTACTCTGATAATATTAATAATTGCCCAAATAATATGAAATTGAAAAGAAATACAAGTTTTTCGACAAAGTATTAGTGTGGTATGCAATCTCAACAGTTGGAAATTCTTGATCGTATTAAAAACGAGTTAGGGTTTAGGCGTTAAATAGAGAAGTTACACTCGTAAATTTCTATCGAAATGAGTTGATTTCTTTAACACATGTCATTCTCGGAATGATTCAATGTTTTGGGCAAACTTGACATGGTTTCATTATGATAGAAGACTACGCGTCATTAAGGAGAATGGTCCGTTAGCAATAATTTAAATTAGTATTTCTGTACTCAATAAGTAGATTAAATAAAGCTTATACCGATAATTTAAATTGGATTATTATGCTAGATAAAGATTAAATATCGAGAATTGTGCCAAGACTTTCGGGTCATACTGATATTTGAAAAATAGAAAAGGCCGGCGAATATAGTTAGGAAGGGCTCTGGTCTAGTAAAAAGTACAGGTCCGAGCAAAATCAAACAATTATTTCATGGAGTTGCCTTAAAGAAGGTGCTTGGGTGGGCCTTCTTGGCATCTATCACGATTGTCATTGAACGTTCTTCATATGTCGAATCGATAAACGACAGAAAGAGTAGTACTAAAATGTCTTGAAACTTACCAAAAACTGTTCCCATTTTCAATTAAAGTAACAGCATGAACAATTTTCAATTTGCTAGGGTGCTTCAATTACTGGATTGCATTTTGGCTTTTGTGATTAGTCTAAAATGTTAATTGTTGAAAAACAGTAGTTAATTCTTTGAACTTTGTGTTTAGCTGATCAAGTCATTAAGACCTTTCAATTTTCAAAACTTTGCGTTCATTAAAAGTGCGGTTTTTATCTGCAAACTAAGAGATCGATAGAAAAGTGTTCTAATTTTTCTGAGCAGTGTATTTACTAATTAAAAGCAGCCGGCACTTTTTTTACACTAATGCAAGTTTGTCTTAAAAACTCCATATTTGAAATTTGAAAGACTTGCTCCAAAAGTAGGCACAGTATATGTTAAACAGTAACTATTGGGATCTTAATGAAATTATAACGACCAAATACACACACATAGCATTATATCAAACGCTAAATTCTTTATGGGGAAAATGCCGTTTTATTCGAAATGGCAATATTGAAAGCATTTCAATGTTTCCATTGATTTCCCAACCTTGTATTACAATCTTGAATTTATTTTAATTTAGAAATCAGGGAAAAACAAACAAGTAAAGCCTGAGTTGTCAGCAGCCGACATAAACAAAACATTCAATTACGTCATTAAAGTTAAAGTTTACTTTCAGTACTGCCAACCTAATAAATATAAATCAGAGCGCATGTTATAAGTTTCAATACAGGCAATATTCAAGTTTTTCAATACAAATTCAAGAAATCTAAAGGTAAAGCTGCTTACTAAAACACTCTGATAATAGTAACAGCTATTGGAAAATTCTAAATGAAGTTACTTCCAACAGAATTCATCTAGCCATGAAAGAAACTGTGAAGATTTCTAGAACTTTAAATATAAGTATAATTTTATATATTATTATTATTATTATTATTATGCTATGAAATGGATCTCAAAATCAAAGCAACGTTATGAAACAATAGATAGATGTTTTTCCGACCATATTTGTTCACACAGCACTAGCAATAGAATTCATATTTTTGCTTTAATTATAGTATAATTACATAAAAGCAAATAGGTGGAATTCCAACTAGCGTTATTTCCAGCTTTTATAATTATTTCATCCTATGATGCATATTATTGCAACGCACCAAACTGTAATTAAAACGAATATGCTGACGTTTCCATTGAATATTATTTTATTGGGAATGTTAACAGTATGATAATAAAGGAAAGAAAAAATGTGCTGCATTTTTAAGATATTCTTACATTAAAATCTGTAAGCGATTTGTTTGTAATTGTTATTATTTCGTAGATTTTTGTCTGCTCTGCAGAGATAATAAACTTAACATTGTTATTTTTTGTAAAAATTACTTATATGCATTATGCCGTATGTTATGGCATAACTATTAAAGGATTTGTGCGATTTGCAATAAACTTCGGCTAACTATATTATAAAACCGTAAACGCCCTTTATTAACTTCGGATATACCAGGAACTGCGGTTGACTTTGGGGAATACTAACAATACGAATTTCCAGTTACGTATTCAAACTTGAGCTAAAACATTCAGCTACTACATGGAACAAGAAATGTTCCACCCCATATTTCACACATTTATGCATTATACAAGAAAAACATGCATTAATTATTTTATGATGCATACAAATCCGTGTTTTACTAATTAATTGGAACAAAGATTTGTCATGAACTCAAACCGGCATAAAAATATGTCAACAACCCTTTTTAACAGGAATTATTCGCGTTTAATTAAAATGAAGCGATTGAAAGATTTAAATGTAATTTAATGAAAAATAAAAAATTAAAACTTAAAATATAATATTATATAACGTTTTATCTTACTATAAGTGCAGATGCTGTTTTTGATTACTCACCGTAATTAATTGTTTCATATCATCAAAAGCATTCTCGTTCGAATCTATACTACTACCCTAAAACAAAGCCACCTTATTAAATTAAATCCGATTTTAACTGTCAATCAACAGGCTAAATGTAATTTCTGATCATCAAACATCTTGCATTAAAAAAACTTTCTTTTTCAGTTATGTAATTCTTATTTTGTTAAAATTTCAACCATCTTACACAAAAAACATTTTAATTAATAAATTAAAGAAAATTAAAAATGATAATTAAAATGCGCTTAAAATTCATATTTCAAATAATTATATTATCTTAAAAGCAAAAAATCTAATATTCGCTTACCTGATCTTCAGAGAAATTATATCTCGCATGTAAAATGTAACTTTTTTCGTCGAGTTTACCTGTTGCAGACGTCATATTTTTTAAATGTGTCACGAAATCGGGATGCAATTAACTGAATGAATTGACTAACACAAAAGCTCTGTTCGGGAGTTTCAGCATGAATGAAAAGCGCCGTGGAAACTTCCCTACATCAAAGAAGGGTAACATATGCGCCGTTCTACGAGACACAATCGATAGATAAAGATAAAATATTCTTTCCTTGTCCGAGAATTCACCATTTGAAGTAATTTGAGCATGGCTATATCGATTACTACCTTCCGTGCATGCGTCAATTTCCAAATTTTAGTTTTCAGGAATTATCAAAAAAACTATATTTCCACGTCTTTGAGCGCTTAAAAACTTTGTTCCGGAAGAAAAGATTGTTTATGCTCTACACTAATTCATTAATGGTGATATATTACTTCTCTCTATTTTCAGACTTTTATTATACCAGATCCCATTTATAAAACAAAAAGTGATAAAGAAAAATATAAAATATTCTCAAATTCCACAGCTTTATAAGAAATCCATCATATTCACATATTACACACGTACATCATCTTTGACATTGCACATAAAGTACAAATTGGATGTGTAGATTTATATCTCAGCTTAACAGTTATCATTCCTAGAAAAGAATATAGCGGAATCTTATTGTCGTGTAAAATATATAGTCTGGATAGTTATCGAAGTAATAAAATCCACGAGAAAAAGTAGGTAGATATAGGAGTTTTTATATATTTCAAGCCGTATGAAAAAATGCTCGTGTACACGAGAGCAAAAAATGAATGTTGGTGCTAAATTAAAAGAACACAATTTTTTGAGCCTCCTAATTTAGTGCTTGCTCTTTCAGTTTCCTACATCCATTTGTATTAAGTCGCCTTCATCTCGGCATGCTCTTTGATCATGTTGATTGCATAGGTCACCGTTGGGAATGTTTTTGTAGGCATTCTTAGTAAATTTAGTTTTTTGTGTATATACCGAGCTTTTTCCAAGCATGCCAAGATTAACTTTATTTTATTAACTATTAACCTGTTAACGGTTTGATTGATCTTTATGTTGCACTTACATAAACATAAGTGGTTGAATAACTTTCAGGTAAATTAGAAAAGTAACACTGTTTTGAATCGTTACTAATAATATCAATATTACCATGCAAAAACCATCGACCTTTCATGTTACATGAACTCGTATTCTGAAAACTTAATTAAGTTACTACCATAGTTCGTGACAGTGCATATTAAGTAACAGCTATTCGATTTTCTTCTAAAATCGTAGTGTCTCCATTAAATAGCCACTTATTACTAAAATAAGAGACATAAAGATTACATCAGAGACTTTTCTTTGTTTGTAACTTTTAATTCTTATACAGTGTGTTCAAATTCCGAGGATCGCTAATGTAAGTGATACAAAATAAGTCGAGTTTGAAACAAATTACATATTTTAAAAATCCATTTATTGCTCTCTTTTGGTTTCTTTAGAATACTCTATATAGCTTTGCCATCGCGCTCGGAGAATATTGTGTACACCGAAAGCGTTTGCCATCGTGCTCGGACAAATATCTGTAGCATTTGTTGTTGTCGCAGATCAGATAAAATCGAGAAATCTCGATGTGCTCGAAGTACAGCAACGGGCAGTCCTGAGGATTGTGAACCAGGCATACGCAATGCCACCTTCATCATCTGTTCATCAGCGAAGGAAGTTAGCTACTTATGCTGCTTATTGGTGTATTTTTTGTGTAAAGCTGCCCCTTAAAACGGCCTTAAAACGATGGAGATATATCAATGTCCGGCGTGTTCATTTACAAATACAAATGAAAAAGTAGTTGTTAATCATGTAAAAAAGTACATCCATATGAATGCACCTAATCAATTAATGGTAAATTAAATGAATTTCGTTTACGGTAATTGTTGTAATTTGCATAATTTTTATCTTTAGCATTTTTCAACAAAGCTCACAGAATTGTCATATACTCAAGCGATTGTGCTAGTCCATCAACAAGCACAACTTGTAGCAGTCCATCCACTGTTGTGGATGAAATTAATAAAGAAAATTTAACTGAAACAAAGTGGACTAATGTAACCACGTCATTATTAATTCGACTAGCACAAAAACACTATGAAGAGTTTGATCAAACGTTACAAAAAACCTGTTTGGCAACGTATTGCTTCAGAGCTGTCCCAAACGTGCAATACAAATATAACAGGGACACAATTAGTGTATACCCTTACTTTTTAGCAAGGCAAATGCTTGATCTATTACTACCCTAGTTTTAGATTGAACTGTATTATAATTTGTTAATACACCATGAGCTTCATATGGCACCATCATTGTCCTGGTGAGTTTGTAATCAGCATCTCCTACTAAGTGTAAATTATTATCTTGAATTAAATTTGGTAGGCGTTGAAATAAATCAGATCGCTGGATCATTATTAAACAATGATTCATAAATGAAAGCGTCGGTTAGTACTAGAGCTTGCGTAATTTGATTATTATTCATGGACACAACCACAATCACGAAAACAAAAAAGTGAGGTTCAGCTCTATACTAGTTTCTTTACTGCTTGGTTTAACTGTAGTATGATCAGCTGATCACAAACTTCTCCAAATGCGTTTGGCATCGTTTAATGTGAAACCGGTCATGTGATCGATATCTTTAATCTGTCTCCTCTAATCTCCGAGCGCGATGGCAAACGCATCCTAGGTTAGCTAAAACTGTAATACATTTTCTTTTTAGAGAAAATATTCTCTTTGCAACAGAACTGTATCACTAGGCAAGTAAGGCATACGATATGACCAAATGAAACATAGAGAAATAAGCGGTCTTTAAGACAATTTGTGATTACATTATTCAAACTTTTTATTACAAATAAAGTTTTATTCAGGATACTGACTAAATAATCTATATGTGTATTCCAAGTCATTTAACTATCCAAGTAAACCTCAAGATATTTTGCATGAAGTTGACTATTAGATGAGATTTTGTCACGTAAAGAGAATAACACATTTTGGGTTTTTGTTTTGTTCACAAACAACTTGTTTGCAGAATACCAGTTAAAGCATTCTCCTTTTGCCACTCGAAACTTTATTTCAACGCGTATTAGAACCCAATTTTGATATTATTGCATCATTTGCAAAAAATGTAAAATCATACTCACATGAACAATTCCTCAGATCATTTATAAAAACCAGGAAAAGAAGAGGGGCCATCACGGACCCTTGGAAAATTTTTATGACTATCTTGGCTTCTGTTGATAATTCATAATTACAGTTTACTTGCTGCAGATGGTTTTGTAAGGAATCTATCATTCAATTAAGTGCATTTACATCAAACCCGTACAACCTTAGTTTTCGTAGCAGTATATCATGTGGACTGCAGTCGAACGATTTGCTCGCATCAAGTAACGTAGCACTCAAAACTTTATTATTTTCAAATGCTAGTAATACAGAAATTGTTATTTCTAAGATTGCATTTACTCTGCTATGCTCCGCCCTAAAACTACATTGGTGTATAGAAAACAATTGGTTTTCTTAAAAATAATCAATCATTTGTTTGTTTGTTTTCAATTATTTTAGACACTACTGGGGCCAGAGATATTGATCTGTGTTTTTTTAGTTCATTTGTATTTGAAGTTTTTAATATTGGAACCACTAACGATAGTTTTAAAAGTTCCGAAAAGATAGCTTATTTATTATAACTGCTATCAATTTCTTTATACCTTTTATCAGTTTAGAAGTATGGTTATAGATATCAGTAGATTTCTTGTTAGAGAGATTCTGGGTGATATCTCTTACCTCAATGAAGATCACTGCCCTAAAAGAAAACTTCAAGTTACTAACTAACTAACTTCCTTAACATCAGGCAGTTTATTGGCTGTATAAATGAAAATGTTGGAAGAAATTCATTAAATTGTTCAGCTGCCAAGTTAACAGAATGGTATCATTTTTCATAGTATTTTGATTTTGACTGTATGGAAAAGACAGTCGATATTACAGAATTTAAGCACAGACTAGCAAGTTTTTGCAAGCAACTTGGTTCAGAATTTAAATAATTAACGAATAGTTATAAATAAGGAAAACTAAAATGACTCCATAGTAATCACATTACAATAGAGAAATAGCAAGAAAAAAGAAATAACAATAGATGCAAAATGGTTTAAACAATGGCATCTCTAGCTGAAAATGTATTTTAAAGAATAAATAGATCATACGTAACATGTACTAGTAGCGACTTGGTACAAAAACCTCTTATGGTCTTACCCAACTAAACTCAGCGGCAACCTTGAGCTCAGGAAAGAAGGGTGTAACTACAACAAAAGAACCAGTTATAAAATAGGATATATTCTTGTTATAAAATGCATCAAAATAATAATTCTATTATGCCGCTATAATATGTCAAATAATAGCCTAAATTAAACAATCTAGCTATTACCAAAATCAAATAACAAAGTCAAATAAATATTTAAAGACTGAGATGGGTTCTAAAGACATCCAGTATATATATTGAAAATCAAAATAAACAAAATTAACCTACTAATAAAATATTTTGTAAATGTAATTTCAAAAATCCAATAGCATTATTAATTACAAACAATGATAAAGCTAACGCTGTTAATACTTAATCTCATTTAAACTCGATTTGCCAAAAACATTAATTTAGAAACAAAATGTATCATATTATACTTAAACTTTAATAAATTGTAATTTAATGCCAAATAGACCCTAACTAAATGAAGAGAGTTTAAATATATTGCAAGCAAGATTTGCCAAAAGGAGGAGTCACAGATCTATGCGTTCAGTAGAATGAAAGTTACCATAAACTAAAACAAAAGTAAGGCATACGCATGCGAGGAAAAAAGGAACATTCTTAATTTCCTTTCTCCTTATTAAAAGAATTTCATATTAAATTGTAAACATTCATTATTATTACATAAGATACTAGTTCAAATAAAACTCAATGAAATAAAAGTTATAGTTCAGGGAATAGAAGCTGTAAAAGGGGCCTTTGCTTGCAAAACGTTATATAGTTTTAATTTTGGGATATGTTGTGTATATCGGTGCTCTAGTGAAAGGCCCAAGCTTTCGACCTTGTCATTCCATCAAAATTCCAGACACGTTTTAGTTTTTCGATAATATCTTTTTACTAAAGCATTACAGAGGAACATAATTTGATTGAGAATTAAAGAGCATTACATTTGCTACTACTTTTGTATGTTTGTTTTTGTAGAACGCTAAGCTGGATAGTTACGCTTCATCAAAGTTACCAATTTTTCGTAAAAAGAATACTTTTTTGAGATTTTTGAGATTTTTGATTTTTTTTAAACAGTTTTACTAGTATTTAATTTATTATTTTTATTATTATTAAATTAAATTAAACAATGTAAATTTTACATAAAACGTATACTTCTTCATCTTTATGGTGGTGCTTTGTGCTTTCACCTCTACTCTAGATCTGCTACTGTCAGCAAGTTCAACTTTGTAAAGCTGCCACCGACGTAGGATGCTACTATGTGCCATGCCTTCCTTACGTATTACCAAGTCCAGACACGGATATGTGAAATGAAAAACCCTCTGGACTGGGGATGAAGAAAAGACAGTAAAGAACTTGTTCCTATTAAAACTGCCAGGAATACAGTTTCCCAGTCATTCCTAACTTTCATTTCCTTTCACTGCAAGAAAACATGCACTAAGGCCTGCAGCTGTAGAAAGGCCGGACTCAGGTGCTCTATCATTTGTAAACACTGCTCTGGGCAAACTTGCGAAAATACAGCGGACGTCATAACTGATGAAAATGATGAAGACGATTCAACTGAGCTGCTAGTGGAGAAAGTTGAAGAAGAACTGACTGAAGCTTCGAAGCCAGAAACCATAGCTATAACTTTTCTTATTACTACTACAGTATCTGCATTATCATAATATCTCCTACTATTATAATTATAAAAATTGATAATCGGCTCCTTCATTTTTTATTTTAATATTACTATTTCAATTGCCCATCAGGTTTCATAATTAATATTTTGATTTATATATGTGAAATTAGCATTATATTATTATTATTAATAACAACAATAGTAACAAATTAAATAATAATAAAACTGTTTTTAAAAAAATCAGAAATCTCAAAAAAATATTCTTTTTACAAAAAATTGGTAACTTTGATGAAGCGTAACTATCTACCTAAGCGTTCTACAAAAACATTCTTCATACAAAAGTTGTAGCAAATGTCATGCTCTTTAACTTTTAATCAAGACTGTTTCCTCTGTAATGCTTTAGTAAAAAGATATAGAAAAACTGAAAAAGGTCCGAAATTTTGATGGCTTAGGGCCCCACGGCGCCCGCACACGGGCGACGAGGTCGAAAAGAGTTTCGACTATACATCATCAAAAAGATCTGAACAGTGATAAAGTCAAGTTGATTAAAATAAAGAAATTATTTGCTGTAAATGAATATTCAATTGGAACAGTCGAGTGATACAATTAAAACGAAAGAGAGATTGGTTTAAATTATCAGAATTGTCAAATTATAAAAAAGTTGGCCAATCAGGCGGTGCCGGCCTACCCTGAAGTTAGGTCGCAGGCCGCCACTGATGGACAGCCGGAACCTGTAGCTTAAGCGAGTCGTCGGACGGAAGCAATGGCTCGGCGGCGGCGGCGTCGTGGACAAAACGTGGAACTTCGCTCGTACATTGTGACGCTTTTTTTCTGACGCTCGATCAGTTCGTGCTCGGGCACCAGATTTTGTAAGAGGATTTACTCCTCCACCTCGCCCTTGAGACGGTCGGGCGAGGCCTCACCGAGCAGCGGCAATGGAGACCTGGTGAGTCCAGGGGTCGACGGCTGAAAGAGAAGCTTGGAAAACTTAATATATAAAGGGAACATCGATCAAGCCCAAATAATCTATTAATGCAAGCAGCTATTACAAAAAGCATACAAATAACCAAGCAATATACAAGCAGAATACAAGCCAATACTTAGCTTCTACACCCAATTCTGGGATCGTTATAGCAGGCAGTGCAGCGAGGGAGCGGCGCACTGTGGTCGGAAACCAGCAAAAAGCGGACAAAACTCTAAAAAATAATCTATGCAGAATGAAATTTAAATATATTTATATTTACAACTGAACATTCAAAAATTAGTATTCGTGATTAATTTATGCATATTACAATACATTGTGTTGTAAATAATACTTGAAAGATAGTGCTTTTACAGCATACATACTAAGCCAAATTTTAACCATTGCTTTGTAGGTGTGTATCTCGCTAAATTAAAAAAGCATCAAAATTGTCTACTGTACTCCCGAAATAGTCTTTCAAGCTCGATGCAATATCATAGTTACTGCAATTTTTTAGTATGATTTCAGTGAAAAATTCAACGTTCATAGTTAGCTGAACAATGTTCGAGTTTTCTTTATTCATCTTGAAATTTGAAAATGTTATCCCCTGTGGTCCCATGTGAATTTATGTTGTAATATTAGAAAAAGTTTATATTTTTTAAGGAAGTAAAAATCAGCTGGGGAAATCTGCAGGTCTTCTAGTAATCGATAAAAAGAACAAGCAGAAATATATTAAAATTTATCTATTGTTCAAATATTCTGTATATGTTTAATTTATTATGCTTTTCGAGTCTTAAACTTGTTAATGTGGAGCGCATTCGTTTTTTTTCGACAAAATAGTAAAAGTATAAGCAACAATAGTTATTTGTAAGTGCCAAATGAGGCCAGGAGCGGACCGCCCCCGCCCCGGCCCCCGGCCCCCGCATCCCCATAGGTACGTCACTGACCATATGTTCAAAAATAAACTTTATTAGTCAAAATTGAAGCCGGCTACTTTGGTATCGGCGAGCTAATTTTAGAATAAAAAATCTGGGAATGCAAAGCATAACCAAAACGAATTTCGTTTTGTTACTTTTTTCAAATTTTGGCGGCTGTTTTGACCCGAGGTGATATCAAAAAGATAAAAGTGTACGTTTGTCTTATTTTTTGATGTAAAATACGATTCTAAAGTAAAAAAAATTTTTTGAAAATTTGTTTAATTTTGGCGGCCAAAAAAACGAAGACACCACATTGTTTTTAGTTTTTGATGTAGAATCCAAATCTAAAGTCAAGATTGCAAAATTTGAAAAAATGCGGACGGGCGGACAGACAGATAGACCAAGTTTCAAAAAAATCGGTGAGGTACACCTTGTGAATGTCCCATCTTAAAAACTAAATCGATATCATATATAATATCACTATGTCGACAAATCGCTATTTTCGATCTCGATTATCTCGAAAAGTATTCGAGATATTGAAATACCGATTATATATCTGTAATCAGGAGAAGATTCTAAGTTGATTTCATATATAACATGTGCTGTAAAGTTACGGTAACATGGCAACAGACCAACAGACAGACGGCATGTACGAATTCAGATACGAATTTTTTTAGATTTCGTCGATAAAACAAATAAAT
>VTPC01007111.1:13924-24013 GCA_011009095.1 Ignelater luminosus
AGTCTATGCCAAAAAATCGCCATTTTCGATCTTGATTATCTCGAAAAGTATACGAGATATCGAAATACCGATTATATATCTGTAATCAGGAGAAGATTCTAAGTTGATTTCGTATATAACATGTCCTGTAAAGTTACGGCAACATGACAACAGACCAACAGACAGTCTATGCCAAAAAATCGCCATTTTCGATCTTGATTATCTCGAAAACTATTCGAGATATCGAAATACCGATTATGTATCTGTAATTAAAAGAAAATCTTAAGTTGATTTCGTATATAACATGTCCTGTAAAGTTACGGCAATATGGCAACAGACCAACAGACACACTATGCCGAAAAATTGCCATCTTCGATCTCGATTATCTCGAAAACTATTCGAGATATCGAAATACCGATTATGTATCTGTAATCAGAAAAAAGTTCTAAATTGATTTCATATATAACATGTGCTGTAAAGTTACGGTAACATGGCAACAGACCAACAGACAGACGGAATGTACGAATTCAGATACGAATTTTTTTAGATTTCGTCGATAAAACAAATAAATAAATAAAATAATTTCTATTTTCTACATCACTTTGGATAACAGAGACGTCAATAACACCTCATATACAAAATATTTAAGCAATTCTGAGAGTTATTTAATTTTAACCGGTTTTTCGTCATTTCCGACCAGTGTGCGGCGTGCGGTTATACAGGAGTTTAGTCGGGTCAGGTGCTTTGTAGTGATGAGCGGGGAATACTAAGGGGATGGATGCAGAGCTATCCAGCGGCGATGAGTCGGATCAACCGCCTCACCCGCGCCGGAATAACTGGACTTGGACTGGACCGGCGATGGTCGGATCGACCGCCACACCGAGAATACAGCCACAAGTAGGGACGGAATTAGAGAGGGAGACAGGGAGAGAGAGAGAGAGAGCGGCGTCAGAAGGAAAAGGAAAACAGTTAAGCAGGAGAGGGCACCTCTTTACCTGTTCGGTTTACTTACTAGTGTTCGGTCTTCGGTGTTGAAGTTGAGGACACTGCAACTGCAACTGCAACTAACTCTCTGCGTCTTCAAAGTTGAAACGCCACTGTAGGTGGCCGACCAGTTAGAGAACTTAATCTCTCTTTGGCCTGGGGTTGATTCTTGTTGTTGGGTGCACGTTGGGCGTTCGCTTGATGATGTTCGTTGGAGGGTAAGTGGTTCATGTAGTAGGATGCAGTGCCCTGAAGCGCCAAAAGACATCTAGCCCGCCGCCGCACTGTTCCGGCATTTGCCTTCACCACTGAGGGAAACCACGGAAAACCCCAGCGAGAACAGAAGTGGACCCGGTGCGATGTAGTCTTCTAGTCTTCTACGGAGCCCAGAAGGCCATGACTTCTCGGAAGAAGGAGCCCACTGCGGCCAGCATCTCCGCGAGGCCGAGGGCCTCGCAGAGACTCCGGCCGAGCGACTGCAACGACCTGGTGAGGGAGCCGATGTTGACGCTGGGACTTCGGGCTGGTGCGGGGCGATCGCGCTTCTCGCCGGAACTGGTGGTAGCGGAAGGGCGGACCGGTCGTGGTGTCGGTGTCGGGCGGGCTGATCGTTGTGTCTGCGTCGGGCAGCCGCGGATTGTGTCAGCGGAGGGCTGGCGCACTGACTACTCGGGGATGCCGAGGGCACCCCTTGTAGTTCACTGGGTGAGGGCCGCCACAGATCACACATGTGGCTGGCGTTTCGCGGGACTTCACGCAGTTCCCAGAGTGGTGAACACCGGCGCATTTCACGCACCGTGGGGCCGCGTTGCATCCTCGCTGCGAATTTCCAAACTGTTGACATCGATGGCATTGTCCTATGGCTTTCTTCTCGTGCTGGTGTTCGACCTGGACCTTCAGATCGCATACAGTCGCGATCCGCAAAATTTCCTGGGCCTCGACGGTCCTGTCCAGAAGGACAAGGACCAGAGGTATGGGGATCCTCTCCGGTCCGCGGTGCATGCGGTGGACGGACTGAACTGGAAGGCCTCTTCTTTCGATTTCTTCGCGGACCTCCTCGGTAGTGATGACCTCTGGCATCCCGCGGAGGACGACCTTGAAGGGCTTTTCTTCCTATAGTGGGTAGGTGTGGTAGGGGACCTTCATCTCCTCCAGGACCTTACGGATGGCGCGGAAGTTCCTCACCGTCGCCGGCTGGACCGAGATGCCGTCACGCAGGTTTTTGGCCTTCGTGACGACCAGGTTCAGCCGTGTGAATCTCCGCGAGGCGTCGACCCATGCAGCCTTCGAATAAAGGGTTATGGGCGGCACCCTTGGAGGACACGTGACGGGGCCCCTGTGCAAGACGGTGTCTTCTCCCAGGGAGGAGAAGCGGGTAGCCGTAGGAGCCGGTTGCGGTGCTTCCGCGGACGGTGGTCGGTGGCTCCTCCGGGAGTGGCGGCCGGCTTCCCTGAAGTTGTCGTCGTGGGTGGACTCAGCTTCCGCGCTGCGAGCAGACATGATAGAAGACGTGCGCGAACGCGCGATGGATACCTGATCGGGTTGTTGTTGCACGACCTCTGCATATGATCGTGTTGACGCTGCCGACGAGGGGCGAGACTCCAGTCTCGCGGACTGTGGTGGGATCGGTGACGGGGAGTCCGCGGTGGCATCAGTGGAGACTTTGCGAAAGGCGGCCGCCCGCGCTCTCTGGGACTTGTTCTTCTTTTTCCTTTTCCGGCTTGCTTCTGGCGTGATAGGATATAGGACGTTTATGGAGTCTTCCATCGTGGGGAATAGGTGTGGTAGTTCTCGATTATCTCGAAAACTATTCGAGATATCGAAATACCGATTATGTATCTGTAATCAGAAAAAAGTTCTAAATTGATTTCATATATAACATGTGCTGTAGTTGTTGGATTGCCGCGGCACGTCCCAGTTGTGCGAGGAGCACGTCGAAGCGTTCCCAGTTTTCTAGCGTGATGTAGTGCACTGTTGGAGGGTCCATCTTGAAGAGGAGTCTTATATTGGTGATGCGAGTAAATGTAGATAGTCAAAGCTAAATACCACCGGATGGTGTTATTTAAGCCTGGAGTCTGTTTTCCGTGAGAGCACCCTAAGAAACGTCTGCTTCTTTCGAGAGCTGGACCTGGAATGCGACTCTCTGCGGTCGGGTGTTTGCATTTATACTTGTTTGGTCTCTCCACACTAGCAAGCTCTTGTAGTGAGAATGCCCTTGCGTGGGGCAAAACGGCCTAATGGGGGGATATATGCTCGGTTCGCTCCGCTAACGAAGCGATTAAAAATATCATAATTTTACTTTAGTTAATTTAATGACGGAATTTTCGGACAAAATACAATTTATAATTCGGTCGGTAAAGTAAAATGTTTAATTTCAAATTAAGCCTGTTCTGATAAAAATTAATAAAATTTTTGAAAGTACTAGCGGTTTCTAATACATATTCGGGAATTAAAATGTAATTCAATTTATAACTTAAATATTAATATACGGACAACAAACATAACAAGTATTTGCAGGCGTTATCAATCGGCGCCGCTTGGGTGAGCGGATAAGCCGGCCGGTGTATACAATGTACCGATAAACAAGAATAAATTTGCAAATAAGTTATAATTCTTATATTAACAGTCTTTTAGAAAACATTATCCTGTGTCACGATAAAACTCCCGCAAATGACGCTCCTAGATTTTCTCTCAGATTATTATTTTTTTTTGGGCCGCCTAAAACTTTTTATATTGTATACAGGTATACAAAGGTATATCGTCCTACCGTTTGCAGAGACTACCCCTCTTTGACTTGAGCAAGCTGGCTGGCACGTTTATTTACTGTTCGTCTTATCGCAAGTGGGTCATAAAATTCCGTTTAGCCAGTAACAACTTTAATACGTTTATAGTTCTTGTTGATAAATAGTACCATATACATTGCTCGAACGATGTATCGTGTTACATATCAGGAACAGAAAGTTGTATTACATTTGACTTTTTTTGTTATATAGCCTGTAGTATAGGGTACAGGTATAGTATGATCAATATCGGCATCAGGTATGTTGGACGTAATGTACAGCACTCAATCAAAACGTTTTATATCAATAGATAACTCATTTCAAAGAACTTCTTGCGGTGTTACCCTTTAAAGACGCCATATTTAAGGCGAAAGATACAAAAACCCAAAGCTAATGCAATAGAATATTGATATTATATTATTACTAGTTATCATCACTGAAATTTAGGTTAGTGTTTGGTTTATATTTACTGATATCTTTTTTGTTACTTATGGAGTCATATTTCAGATAAGGAGGATTCAGTGAATAATAGAAGGAATATCAGTAGTTTGAGTTCTTCGTATAAAAACCAAAAATGAAACTTAATCCTAGCAATACCTGATATAATATCATTTTCATCAAAATTAACAAAAAAGTTAAAGATTCAAATCTACTAAATTATATTATGTAGCAATAAGTAGATTTTATAGAACTTAGTAAACATACCTTTACACTCAAATGTCAAGTTTTAAACAAAACTTTTTCTTTTGATTCTAAATATGAATTCTTAAACTGCGATAATTTTCTTTTAGTTTTACTGTTACTCAAACGTATTTGAATTTGTATTTAAGACTGCACCAAGAAATTATCGCTTCGAAAATATTTTATATTAATTTGCAGAACATGTATGAAGAGTAAAATTGCATAGTTTCACTACTAACATATTTTAATGTTGCCCTGAGATAACACTACGAAAATTTTGTAGACATCCCTAAAGCAGCATTAGTGCGATTTACAGTTCTTACATCCTTGGGACTTTACCATCAGGTAGTAGTATTAGTAATTTTGAGAAGAGAGTTTCGTTGAACATGCTTCCGATTTTAACTGGTTATACGGAGATAGAGCTCTTTAGACCTGACGTTCCGGGCTCTTCTCTATGTCTTCCTCGATATGTGGGATAACTACATACTTAAACCAAACAATGCTGTGCATAATAAGCTAGGTGACAGCATATTGTCATAAATGGTACTACCTGATATAAATTTAACCTGATGTTTAAAATACCATATAAAAAAATATGCAATATGGTTCATGTCTAGCTTTTTCAATGAATTGAAATTGGGCCAGTACTGCTGCAGAGAAATAGCATCCGCAACAAGAACAGAGGCGTTGTAAATACCAGATTTGTAGAGCTTGTATCTATCATAACCATTTGTAATTAGACGCACGTTCATGAAAATTCATTTTCAAAATGATCACTACCACCCTTTTTTGAAGTATTGACCGTGTCTTTAGAAACTCTTATTATAGTAATTACATCTTTAATTATTTATTGTCAAGAGACTCCTCAAAATATCAGATATCGTAATAGCAAGTCCGGCCTTTAAATAATTTACTTCTTTATATGAAAAACCTATAAAACGCAAATAGAATTAGATAAAGATCTAAATTGGCAGGAGTAATTATATGTTTTTACAACATTTACACTTTACTGCACGCAGAGTAAAAAACTTGTGATATACATATGAATTAAAGAGGATTCTATCTTTCCATCTAATAAACATTCTTACCATTTATTTTGTGAAGACACTAATTGTAAGTTATATCTTAAATATCATGCATTAATTACCCCAAAACATGGCGAAAACACTCTATAGCCTTCAGCTAAATTTAATTACTCACAATCCCTTTTACTACACCTAGTCAGTTTTCATAATTTGTAAGTATTAATTTAAATTTCAAAGTTCAGAAGTTATTTAATTAAAGCATAATACTAAAACTCTTTTTTCATGATAAACTAAAACAAAAGTTCAACGTACATATGTAATTACAATTTGTCCTGTACAATACCGTACCACTTATTATTTGTGTTATTTTACTTTGCATATACAGGTATTATATTATGGTGTAGTAATAGCAATTTCGAGATAATTATTCCTTTATTAAATCAAAGTTGTAGTATATTTTGCGTTTTAGAACAAAACCTTTGAAGTTCAATGAAATGAATTACATAAAACTCATTGCCTTTATGCTTTTGACATTATGTTATTTTCATAATGCAAAAGGTGATACGCTTGGAGGTGTTTCCCCAGAAAGTAAGTTGTAATGTGTTTCTACCAATTTTTTACATCAATGACCTATTAAATTACAAGTCAAAAAGACAAATTAATTAGAAATATGCTAGTACATAAGTCCTTAGATTTTTTTTATTACATTTGTTTTTATTTAAAATATAAAAAATAAGATCAGAAAATGTAGAGAAATACTAACATCGATTTTCCTGCACATTTTGAAAAGATAAAAGTGAGATGAATAAAATATTCCAGCCCAGCGCTCTAACATGACAGGTAAAGCGATAAAGCAGCCGCCTCAGGCGCAATTTTCAGAACACATTATTTTTGATAATAGAGCTCTAACTTTTATTTCCATATTAAACATATTGTAGAACTTGCAACTTATTGAATCTCCAAGAGGTTTCTAGGTGTCTACTGTAGATGAAGTTAAAGAAATACTTCGTAAATATAGAGCTGTAATAACCAAAAGTGAGCGGTGAGATGGAAAGAAAAAAAATAAAACAATATATACTGGAGTGTTATTGTAAATAATTCTTAAGATCTTCGGCTTCCAGTTCTTGATAAAATGTCTTCAATTTTAAATTGTAAAACACTTATAGCCAAAACATTATTTTTACTTCGAAATTGGTACCAAATGACCCAGTCGATCGTTTTCAAATCTGGAACCGCTTTCTTGATTCTCAAATAGGAACGGAGAACGAGCGTCCTAGAAAGGGCAAAAATTGAGCAATTCTATCTTTACGCATTTTCTAGATCTCCAGAATTATCAGAACTAATTTAAAAATTGTACATAAAATTCTCCTACAGTCTAAACTGTGTGGGCACGTAAACAAGGGCGCTATAGGTGCGAGTCTCTTAGATAAGATAGGGACTGTTGAAAAGTATCAAAACGGGTTTTAATGCAGTTACTCTAATAGTGGTTAACAAAATTTCTTTTGTTTGTAGATTTTCCGTCAGATAACGTCTTATTCAAACTTATCAGTTTTCTAGAAAAGAAACCAAAGCAGATAAAAGAATAAAAGTTTAGTGACATGAATTTATAGTAGATTTGGTAGGAGACTTAAGTAAAATAGACAGCAATTTCGAAAATTTCACAATTGTCTAGAAACTTGATACATTTATACAATTTGTTTTTGTTTAATTGTTTAATATCTAAATCAATAGATAGTTCATTTGATTATTTTTAAGAAAGATTATATTTCTCGCAAAAATGTCATTTTTAGAGTAAAAAAGATAAATGCCCAAAAGCAGCGTAGAAACCACCACCCTCGATGAGTTAAATCGGTGTCGTAAATTCACTTTTGGGATCGTACAGATGTTTCAATAAAAAAGTTCTTTAAAACCCAAAAATTCTTAAACAGTTTTACCTCTGAATCTTCTTAGAGCACACCTTTATTGTTGAAAATTGTGATACCTAGAACAAACAATAGCTTACAAGTCTCCACTTTGGGGATATAAAGACAAATTTGGATGCAGACCAATATGCCGATGTTCAAAGTAGTATTTAGTTTTCTCAAGTAATGAATTATTTGGCCGAAAGCATCGGAAGACTACCTAAACTTCAGTCAAAAGATCATTTTAGTTAAGAATATTTTTATAAGGGTAATTCGAAAGGGGTCAAAGTTTAGATTTAGCAAGATCGTTCCTCTTCAGAAGATGAATTTCATGAGATAAACCGTTTAGCAAATAACTTTAAATAACTGTTTTACCTGATATTTCAACAGCTTGCATCTCGAATATGGAGCTCCGAAGTATATATGTCCATAGAAACCTTTTTTTTTTTTATCAAGAATGACCTGTAGAGTTACTCTCTGAAATTAGTAAATATACTCATCAGTTGTAAAAAATTAGTGTAACACAGATATTTTCACAATTAATTTAATAATATTGTTATTAAAATAAAATTTCTATAATAATAATAATAATAATAATAATAATAATAAGTCATATATCGATAACGAAGCATCTTAGATCCTATGTGCAACAGACTTTTTTGCATCTTTTAATACGTATCTTTATTATCTATTATCAGTATTTGCTTAACTTTTATTTTTTTTAGTGTGGAATAAGAAATGCAAAACACATTTTGAAAAACATGGCGACAAAGCTGTAAATATTCCAATTTATATTGATGGATATTGTGAAAGATACAATTGTCAAAAGTATGGTTATGAAATGTATGGTGTAACAACTGATGAGTATGTTATTAATTAAATAAATAAACGTATAAAACAAAATCATATTATAACATTTAATTTGTTTTAGGTGCAAAAAGTTTAAAACCATTCCTTCCAAGTGCAAGATTGTTCCAAATAAACCAAATGAGCCATATCCGTATTGCTGCCCAAAACTTATATGCGAATAATAAACAATAATTGAGTGATACATTTTGTCAAATAATTATGAATGTTTGAAGCTCCTATAATGTTCTATTATTAATAAATTTATAATCGTGCATACTTTACCTACTAGACTACCACAATTTATTTTTTATTAAGGAGTAAGTTAAATTATAGCGCCCAGCGTTCAAATGTTCTGATTGGTCGCCAATCTGCTTTGAACTAATCACAACACACACAGTGACCCATTTCATAGAAAAGGCGGACAAAAATCACAAAAGATTTAGATTAAAATAATAATTGGTATTTAAGGGTTTTGAGGGTTGCTGATTATCAATTAGATATTATTTTTTCAAAATCCAAAATGGTGGACTTTTTAATGAAAGAATTTATTGATTCGAAAAAAATAAGTTCTTAAGGTTTTGAAAGTTATTAATTTTGAAAATAAGTAATATTCGCTGTTTTTAAATTTTATATGAGAAAATAATACATTGCAATTTATTGTATAATAAATCGTTAACTATTCCTAATTGCTAAAATAAGTACAATCGTCTGTTGTATCCGAGCTAACGTCAGAGTCGTCTAATGATTCAGCTGTTGCGTGTGAATACGGAGGTAACAATAATTGTATAGCCTCGGATGACAATGCTTTATATTTGTTTGGTGGTCTTAATCGCAAACTAGAAATTAGCATATCTGATGACACAAGCAACCAATGCAAAACATCTGTCATGGTACTTTCCCTAGAACATTTTTGCGAATATCTTTCTCTGTATTTCCTGATGTCGTTGTTTCGCGAATCTTGAGCTTCCTCGGACAGCTGTCCCATTGGCAGTGGTGTCCATTTAACAATGAGGGGATCATGAATCAGTATTTCATGAATTGACGTAGGCATACAATACCATGAAAAACTTTTCACTAACATGTTCGCAGTATTCAGGCAATAATGTTTAAGAAGATCTACATTAACTTCCAGAAAGTTTTAGCAAAGAAGGCGTGAATTTTAAGCTTTAACTTAAAACTTTTAAAGAGGCCTATTATAAAACCTACAGAAGAATATTCTGTTTAATTCTGAGAGAGCGTTTTCCTTCTGCCAGCAATTCCTGATTTATTTTCAACACTTTTTGTCAAAGTATATCAACATTTACTAATAACTTGCAGGAGCTGAGGTTAAATTTAATAACATCCTAAGCTTAGTAATTTTATTTATTTAAATAAGTTACAAATGTAAACAAATAAAACTTATTAACGAAACACCCGTTTCTCTTCTTGGGTCATTTGCTGTTAAACAATACCACAACATTCTTATTTAATCGTCGAAAAATGAGTTATTCATTCCTTGAAACAGATGCATACACATATTTAGCTTTCATGTCTAAAGTTTATTTAAAAACTGGAAATAACAATTTCGGGTGCCGCTTAGATAAAGATTCAATGAAGCGGAACTAATTGCGACAGGCGCTCTGCAGAGAACCTGCCTTGGCTTGAATCGCTTGAAAGTAATGGTGATGCTGTAGAATGGGTTGCCTACGCAACTGGCACTTAGCTCTGTCCATTTTCTTGTTTGGGGCACTGTACACTTGTACAGGTGCACTAGGTTTTCTTTTGTCTACAAAACCCCAATGTACCCTTTCGCTCTAAAATCAGGGCCGGCGTAACCAGTAGGGCGAGCGGGCAGCCGCTCAAGAGCAGCCAAATTTTTGGGGCAGCCAGAATTCAAAACTAGCAAAAAAA
>VTPC01007112.1:0-15431 GCA_011009095.1 Ignelater luminosus
ATGTTAACTAAAAGGTGTGAGCTGTGGGAGTCCATGCGATGTTATTGATTCTTCCGCTGTTTTTAATATTTTGGCCTATTAAATTTAACAATTGTCTATAAATCGTTAAAACGGAATGAGCCATGTATATAGGTAACTTGTAACTAAACAGTTCTGGTGCTTTCTTTAGATTTCCAAACTTCTGATTTATTTTAGTTCCACCGACAAGTCTTTGAATTTATTACAACCTTTTACAATCACTCTGTATAATGAATTACCACTTTTTGTCATGTGTTTTTAAGTTTTTTATTCTAATATTGCACATATCTTGCGGTAAACTAGATTGATATAAATTCAGCATTTACTATTAGTACATTCAAGTGTTTTTAGAGAGTCTCTGTTATGTACAGAGAATATCATCTCGTGGTTCGGTAAATCAGAAAATAAATGTGGTGTTAGAAAGAATTGATGTAGGCCACTGCCTGTCTAGATCGTGTTTACACTGTGCTTTCTCCCCTACAAAGCCTATTTTTCTGTTTTATTCACAGCGGACGTTCTATTGTATTCCTAAATTGACTGATATCAAATACACAGTGTATTTCTTTAAGAAATAAAGTTTAGCTTATATCTCCCCAACGCTATGCTATTTTTAGAATTTTTTATGTTACAAATATTTAGCCTAAAGCTTTCTTGTTTAAATATATTCATCGCGATTGTTTAAAATGTAGTATTTTATTATGTTAGACAGAGAAAAACAAACAGATCGTTGTGAAATTCGAAAGAAACAAGAAGAACAAGCTAGAGCAGAATTACTCAACTTCAAAAGGTCATTTCACAAAATCATGCTAAGCGGTTGCGTAACATTTTATCCAAATCTGGAGATTTAGCTATAATGGTGCATTAAGGTTCATGACGATGCTTTGTACACCATTTTCATGCTAAACTGGTCGTCATTTTGTTTCATCTGTTTTCTGACACAGTGTTCAGAATTCCTCCTTAAATCGTATCCGCAGTCGGAGCCTGCGAGGTTTACAAAATCCCTCGAGTTTGAGGGCAGCAGGTCGAAAGCTTTCAGTTGCAATTTGTTTCTTTAAAAGACCGCAAACCGCATCTAAAGTCACGTATTATGTTTTAGACCCCAAAGATAATATTCTATTTATAAAAAAAGTGAATTTGAGTACGGACTCATTTTATTTCCTGTTAAATCGTTCTTGTTATCTTTATCTTTTTCTTGCGGTTTTAGTACCGTTACTGACCCAAAAGTATCGTTCTAACCGTATATCACACATCAGCATTTATTTGTTGCAATTTTAATTTATGTTATAACAATAAAATTGTACAATGTGAATGTCCAAATCTGTTTAAAAAATGTATAAAACGTCATTCATGAATTTTGTATTAGGAATGTGCTCACTTACTGCTTAAAGAGAACCAATGAACAAAGAATCATTAACATTAGCGTTTTATAACAGTATAGTATAATTGTATCAAGGGACTAAAAACAATTGGCTCCTGATAGTTTTGGCGTATTTTCTAATTTATAAGTAAATTTACATCTTTCCATATCTTGTAGTACCTGACGCTCTATACCACTTATACGGAAAATCTTTAACTTCAACAAACAAACGAAGACTACTACAACTATTGAATTTTAAATTTTGAAAACATATTATAAAGTCAAAAACAAAAGCTGTTCAAGTAATTAAATCTCTTAGAGCAAGATAAAAGCTTTGGACGGTCAAAAAATAGATTGTTTTATACCTACTGAAGATTTCTACAGAACATTACCTCTTTGTTTAATTATTTTTTTCACTGTTACAAAATAACGAAAAGAATGCTAATGTAGATGTAGCTTATTGAAAAAAATACTGTATAAGAAACGAATAGCGCCTGCTGTTAATATGCCTACATAATTTCCTCGTTTTAACTTCTCCCAATTTGGTAACAGACAAAAATATTTTCCTTACCTTTTTAATTACGTCTTGCGTTTTTCTTTTTCCGGCCAATTTAATTTATTCGTTCTAACAAATTAAACACTTAATAAACTTTAAGATCTCATTTTGCGCGATTTTTAATTCCTTTTGCACTAACAAAATTTATCACGCTTTATTAACGTGACTTCAACACAATGTAAGTTATAGAGTAATTGGATTAATTTAAATGTTTTCCGAATTATGAAATTAGACGGTATTTAGCATAGAGTTCCGTCTGCTACACATTTTACCAACCCTGATGGAAATACGATTAAAATCTTAAATTAATGTCTTAATGACGTCAAAGCTACAGGATTAACTACATCAAAAGCGTAGGGATGGCTTGTTGGTTACACATGCATTTAGAGTTTCTTGAATTATAAGCAAATGGCATTTTAACCTGAGACTAATTATTTATTATAAGCTAATAATTAACATTAGAGCGTGAGTAGTTTTGCGAAATGTAAGATATTTCATCAACTATTTTTTAAGGAAAGTTTCTGTTTCATTTCTTTGTTTTTGCCGGAAGGTTAAATAGAGATAAATTATTTTCAACAAGAATACCATTAATTATTAAACTGAATAACAGAATAATCATTTTTTAAAAAAGTTTTAATTTTCAACTAAAGACTATAATTTATGGCGCTGGATTACTAGATAAGCAAATACAGTATGTTAAATATGCCAGTTTTAGTGTTAATCTCACCCTCTAGTCAAAGAGGTTGCAAAATATTTCATTACTTAAAGAGAAATCTCAAATTAGCAAGATTATACCTGTTAGTTAAAAATAAAAAAAGTTAATCCTAAGCCCTGGAAGACGTTTGCTAAAAAACCAGAAGAACTGGGTAGGAGCCCTCCTCAGGATCTGGACGTTCGTCAGGCAGCACCATGAAGAAAAGGTGTCACGGAGGATGCCAGACGCCCAAGCGGGGTTCCAAACTCGACGAGGTTTTCCCTGATCACCGTATAAGGAGAAAAATTGCTTTTGAAAGGGATACGTAAAATACTAACTTTCTGCAGTGAATCATTGAGTAGAGCATGAATACACACTTGCCTGTGAGATACCAAATAACTCTTAAGACATGAAAAGTTTAAAGACTGGGAAACTTAGAAGGTTTGATTGATTATTCTTTCCATTTTTATGTTTATGCGACACATACTCGCGCATATCCTGCAATACAGCAGTGCCTTTGTTCAAATTAAGGAAATAACAAACAAATCCATTGGGCCCCTCCTAAAACCCACCCTAGATTCAATGATGAGGATGACTGTCTAGACTCGGAAAGGAACGCAACTAGTAACGCGCTTATTCTTTCCTAATTTCACGCAGTTACTGAAAACTTACTCTCTAAATACTCTACCTTTCTGTAAACAAAATCATCTAAGCCTTAGTTGAAATAACAAAAGCCTCACTACACTACACCTCAATTTCTTCAGACTGTCTGCATTTTATTGCAAGCAATACACCATTCCATCGTCATTTGCATACGTCAATGCATAACAGAGTTTCTTCAAAGTGGGAAGCTTTAACAGAAAGGGACCACAGTCAGCTTGAGGAGAGTCACCTTGGTTATCAAAAATCTGCTTTAATGTCTGTAATAAAAAAGGTACAAACTTTATGGACTTAGAGCACATTGTACTTTTCTTTACCTCCATAACAGAAAAACCCAAAAGAACTGACTCGGCGGCAGCTAAAAGGTTTAGCATTGAGAGCACCTCGTTTGATTCTAGAATTCTATAAAAAGTAGATTCGTACTTATACACACTGTCTGATTACGCCATTAATAAACTTTTAGTCCTCTGAGATAGTTTCATTGATTTCGTCTCTTTGGTAGTAATCCCCCAAGAGAAATCGTTAAGACTTTTCACTGGATGCAGTCCTTAATCTACTTGGATTTTGAAGGTAAACAAAAAGTACTATAGTGCTTGAAAGGTTTAGAAAAATATATAACAACTGATTGCAGAAAACTAGAAACAAAGAATATAAGATTAAATCATAGAGATAAACAAAAACACATTAAAAAGAACTCATACATAATTCATACCCGCACTCCCTCAGACGCCAAAAAACAATCCAAGCAGAACAAATCGAGTCTCCCACTCTACAGACGCCCAATCTTCTGTTATAGGTATCAGAATATCATCAAAAAGTTAGGTGCCACCATCTTCGACGTCTGCTGGATTTACAGTAGAAGTGTGATGTGCTCATCATGTTTGGCTGTTGTACCCTTGATGGCGGTAAACTAGAGACTGTTGTGACAACGAAATATCAAATTGCTTTCACTATCCCAAACTGTAAGTTATTCTGTAGAAGTGGAACAGTAGCCTATACTGATCACTGCTGCAATAACAATCAGTTGAACAATTGAATTCCATATTAGACTTTATAGTAATGTGAATTAATATATAAAGTGTTCAGCGCTTTTAATATTTATTACTAGTCAAAATAGTACGAATTTCTAAACCTGAAGCTCTTTGGTTTACGGATTTAGATATAAAATAACAAAATCAGAATTACTACAAGTTCTTAAGAAATTTAGTAACAATCGCTTTAAAAAGA
This sequence comes from Ignelater luminosus, assembly GCA_011009095.1. Lineage (NCBI taxonomy): Eukaryota > Metazoa > Arthropoda > Insecta > Coleoptera > Elateridae > Ignelater > Ignelater luminosus. Next base: position 4,513 of record VTPC01007112.1, read on the forward strand.
AACCAAAGCTTACATCCATGGAAACAATAATAGCAAGGAACTTTAATATGCGTTACATGGAGTCCACCCCAAAACAGCCAAACGGGAGGATTGTCGCTGGTCTTCTCCAGGGAGGTTGTTTTCCAGAGCGTGTCGTGGAAAACTTTTGTTGCGTGTGAGATTTTAGTTGTCTTCTGAATTCGATTGAAAGATATTCCGTGGTGAAGTTAATATACATTCTAGGCTTTTGAATGTAGATTCGTAATCTTACAACAACGCAAACTACATAACTGTTCTAATAAAAGTATCGACTGATTTTTTGTCGGAAGTGTTGTAGCTTATCTAATCCCGGCGCATAAGATAAATTAAGAATAACGTAGACGATTATTAATTATCAGTTTATTATATCACATTTGTTTACTTCCATGCTGTATTAGAGCCAACATTAGGCCAGGTTTTTTAACTTAAGCTAAGTAACTATTTTCAAGTGTAAATGAGACAATAGTAATTTAATGTTCAAATAATTAATTAAATAATTCATTTAAGTAACAATCGGTAACGTATTAGGAATTTATTACTTTACCAATTATATTTGCGTATCGATTATAATGGCGACCCTAGGATCGATTCTAATGATCCAAATCTTCATAATATTATTTTGTGTTAATTGTCCACACACATTTCACGAAAGTATAGTGAATTTTGTTTAAATCATTTTATTGTTAGTGAGATTCATTATTGCACTAGTATTTTTAATCAATAAGTATCTGCTTTAAGATTAAAATGTTTATCCAATTAACCATCCATGTGCCAGGAGCAACAAAGTTCTGTCGATGAACTCCTTACGTTTTCTTTTATATTTGAAAATGAATCGCTGTATTTTTGCCAAATGGATTAAAGTAAGTAAGTAGTAACTCGACAATACGTAGTTTGTAACGATCACTTTTTGCTCGTTACATAACGTTTCTTTTGTATTTAATTTTTCAATTTGTGAAACGTTAATTTCAACGCACTCTATTCAGGCTGTTACCTTTCAGTTTCTGTGTATGCTTTCACTTTCTTTAATTGGTTCTTCATTTCAACCTTTACTAATTTAATCCTTTTAGAGATAATTGGTTAATTCCTTGTATTAGGGCGAGACACCCAGTAGAAATTCAACATTACGACGATGGAAGCGCACTTGTCGAAATATGAACATTTCCATCGAGGATGACAAACTTTTTACTTTGAACTTTGCCCATGACTAAGTTATTTTTGCTGAAAATGAGAATGATGTAAGATATATGATTAGAAAATTAGATGAAGAGTATAAAGCTTGGGGGTCTGACGATAAATATAGAAAGAAATCGAATATCTAACTGTTGGAAACACAAACCGAAATAACCTGGTGTTAGACCAAGGTGTAATTAAAAGCGTTAATTCGTACAAATACCTTGAAGTTACAATTACGAAAAATGGCTCTAGTGAAACCGAAATTAAGAAACGAAGTGGACAAGGTAGACAGGTAACAAAACAATTAAATAGAATATCTTGGAACACATAAATTAGACAAGAAATAAAAATTGGAATATATAAGACCGTCGTAGAAAGTATTGCGATTTATGGGGCTGAGGTATGGGAACTGACTAAAAGTTTGAAAAATAAGTTACTGACTTTACATACAGAATAAAAAACGACTAGATACGTGAGAGAATGAGTATAGATACCACAATAATTGACACCGCTGTAACCAAAATCGGTCATGTATGCCGTATGGATGAATGATAGAATGGATACCAACACAAAGAAGAAGAGGTCGTCCGAGTAAAACCTGGTATGATGGTGTTAGAAACGCAATGAGAGAAAGAAATCTACAAGACGAGGACTAGAGGGATAGAAAGCAATGGAAACTAGGTTGCGAAAAACGACTATGGTGTATTGAATCGCAATAAATAATAATAAAGGTTCCATTTTTTGTTCAGGAAATTGTACTGCATACTGCTGCCTGACGTCTCGCTTAACCTTCCGGTTTGGTTGAATGTCTCCCCTGCGAAAATCTCACTTCGTTTAAATTAAGTCATTCTCCTGTTCCAGGGAGAATTTTTTCTCGGCCAGTTATCTTCATTTTGATTTACTTGTTCTTTAATGATATAGTTAACACTTTATTTTTTTATTTAATCGCGTATTTGCATTCAAAGTAATTTGCTATGTAAATCTACTTTGATTAGGGTTAATGACAACCAAATGGTTTTAAACTCTTAAATTGAAATCAATTTTGAACTTGGAAACTTAATTTGAATTTCTTTCAGTAAGGAGGAACAGAGTTGAAATATTATTTTTCTTGCTTGCATGTTTTTATGGAGTCTCAGCTTATGGTAAATTTTATCCTACTAGACGCACGGGTCTGTGGATCCTTCAGAATTTTTTTTCAGGGTGTCTCAAGACCTCATCATAGTTTTTGAGTATTAATTTGATTTTGTTATTTGATTCTGGTAACTGCTAAATCATTCAATTTAGATCATAGTTTCATGTATTTTCTTGTGCATAATTTAATTATTATTTTGATGCACTTTCTTTGATGATAAGTTTGTATGCTCTTGACTTGTTGACTTGTTTTGCTTGACATTAATATATTTTGTTGTTATAACCTCCTTTCGTGAACTCAAGGCCGCTGCTAAGCTTAACTGGGTGAGACCATAAGGCGTCTTAGTAGAGAATATCTTGTAACACGAAATTACACTACAAGTTGGGTTCGAACTTCAGTCATGAGTTTGAGTTTACTTTGCTGAATATTTTTTTTTAAATAATTTTCCTAACGGTTGAAAGTGACCTTTTTAGTGCAGCTAATTGTATTTTACACAATTGATCTTGTCACCGTTGAACTACTTTATCGTCTGTGATTTCTAGTTTCATATTTCACACTAAAGACTTTCTTAAATGTTCATTACCCAACTGGAATTTTAAATACTACAATGGAATGCTTACTTTTAGTGTTAAAATTTGTTTATTTTTTTCTCTAGAATTCAGAAGAACATCTAGTATGTCGTGTTGGAGATTACTTAATGCTAATTGTTAAACTTGAGATTCTAAATCACTGAAATTGCAAATAAATAGTTCTCTTAATTATTGATGTACAATGTAGGTAGGATATCTCACTTCCTTTATTATTTAATTAGGGTAAATCTAACTAAGTAGCACGTAACCTAATTCAATATGACGCAAACTGTCGGAGCGAACATAACAAAGTAGTAACCCTTAATCTATGTCTAACAAAGCAAATGTTCAAGTTCGTTATAGTTCGCATAAAGTATGCGTTTCGAACATCACGTTGGCAGTATTAGATACGCTAGCTCTAGGTTTAAAACTAAATTTATAGCGGGATAAGACACTCGTTAGCACTTCTTTTTATTTGGAGAAGACTTTAGGAAGTGTAAAGTGGCGGTTTTTAAACCATTTGAATTTAATGGAGCAAAACAAAAGAGTTAAAAAGGACTGATAGATGAAGCTACTTTAGCTTTTTTTTCCATTAAAAGCGACTGAAACTTTGTAATAATCACAAGTAAATCCCTAGATGCAAATTTCTGCATAAAATTGGTTTTACTAATTAGTCTACTGGGCAAAATCTATATTACGAATTTCCCAGAATTTACTGTTTCAGAGTTTCATGAGCTTTAGAGCCTCCAATATGCTTTGAACTATAAAACCAGATTAAACTTTCACACAGTAAGATAATTCAACAAATCTGTGTTTCCACTAATTACGTGCGACTTTCACAGAATACAAGTTTAACTTTCTGGTTAATACCGCAATGTGTTGTAAATATGCATTATGAAAATTAAATTACTACTAGAATTGTAAATACGTTAAAAAAGGAGAAAACTACCATTAAGGTCAAATCATTTCTTAATTATTAAAGCAAGCAAGAATAGTTAAAGTAACTTACTATACAAAAAGCGCAATCTGTTCTTGGCGGTAATTTAAGCTAGAATGTCAGGAATCAAGCGCATTTATGCATTCTGTCTGCAACACAGACATAAAATTGATTAAGGTAAGAGAATGTCCTGTTGGGATCTTTTGTAATCTCAGTGGGCGTTCATTTGTGTCAAATACACTAGAGTTAAGCTAACAGTGTTAATTCTAGTTGAATCTTAATTGAATGGCATTATCTTGTAATTCTTATTTGCCCATTAGCGTAACGCGGAAAATTAGTAATTCGTTATAATAATTTGAATTTTCCATAATAGATAATCTAATATTTCAGTCTTTTCTGAGTAAATTGACATGAGTGGAAATGTATACAAACAGGCAAATCAATTATGATGTACTATAATGAAGATTTATTGTATTATTGTAAAGCATTGTGAAAAATATAATGAACTAGTCTTTTATTTATTTAAAGTAAATAAACAAAAATTGAAAAAGATTTTTTTTATTTCGGAGTGACCTTTAGATACAATGATTCTTGTTTAACCTCCCTTGGGGTAAATTTCAAACCAAATAGTGTCGCTACAGATTCACTCAAATCCAATAAATGTTTATTCTACACCCTGCTTTAAATAAACCACTGCCAATCTAATTTTTTACAATTCCTTCCTGAATTGTTTTACTCGCGTGGGAGTAATTTGTTTATTCGACCCACTAACAGTTAAATTTAGGAACGTTGATTAGATTTCTTCAAGAGTAATCACTTAAAATGATCATCATTCAGAATCTGGTTAGTATTTTTTCATCACTTTAACATTTATTAAATCAATTTAAGAATATTTAGTTATGGTGGCGTGAAGATATTCAACATCGTCCTTGTGCAATAATCTTTCTAAACATAATACACATTCTTCGCATATTTTCAATTGTCTTTAATTGTCTGGCAGTTATTATTACATTAGACGTGTCTCCGCGTATCATATTCTTAAAATCCTATAAAGAACGATTAAAATAGTACTTTTGTATTATAAGCCCCGCAATGGTTTTTAGAATTCATTCGACTAATTAATTTCGTCGAAATTAAGGAAGAAATAATAGATGGCCTATAGATTAGCAACTTATGTAATGAAATAGGCATATAATGCCAATCGTAATTCATCATATACAGGGTGTTCCATAAAAGCAAATACCGCTTCAGGTAGGAGCCTTCCTCAACCTCTTAAGATGCCAAAATTGAAAACACGAATGTTCCAACGTACATAGATTTGTCATACGAAAAAAAAATTAAACTTGGCAACGCTGCTACAGGTAAATACAAAATTATTAAACTAAACTGAGGAGAATTTTTTTGCAGATTTGGAATAAGCACTCATAGAAGAAGATGTTTACCTGAAGCTTTATTTGCATTTAACAGTAGTAGTAGATTTAACCATATCAATTTTTTTTATTGCTCCAAATCACACGGGGATGATACCCAGACTAATAAGTAATAAGGAAAACTAGATTAAACCCAGTTATCTCACTGCTTACGATTGCGTTAAAAAAAATTTTCTGGCAGTATTGCTGTCGTTGGTAGAACGAAAACGCAGTTTGTCTGCGACTAACCTATCCTCTCTCTAAATGCTTTTTTACAAAACATTACCTTCGCAGCTTCCCCTCTTATTTGTCAGATTTTAAGTGGCAATCTGTAAGAGATATGCAATAAGTATTCCAAGAACATAACAATTAAGTGAAACAGCCCATATCTGTGAAAAAAATCATTCGGAATCTAATTTTCAACACACCTCTGATTCATCTGAGTTAGTTTAGCTCCATATATGTAAGACGTTTGTGTCGAGTTGGTTCTACTAACAACATTGCAAATACTGTCATCAGTCATAATAAACTTTGAAAACTTGACATTCTCAACTCTCAAAATAAGTGAGTCTTTGGTAAACATGAATTGTAAAGGGCGATGGGATCTTGTAAAAAAGACTCTTATTACTTAAACGAATTAGGACAAAAACAATCAAAAAGAGATTCGTCCGTATTGTGTGCACCAATAAAACGTTGTTTTGACAAACTCTGGCAGTTGTATCTAAAATGTCCTACAAATTAGCATCTGCATGAGCATCTCAAACTAAAGGAGAAGCTACTGTTCTACTTTTTTATGAAAGTGGTAGTGTATTAGCATCGATGTTCTTAAAATTCAAGCGTATGCCGACGATACGCAATGTACAAATCATTTGCTTTTTTCAGAAAGAGCCCAGGCCTATGAAGACATCAATCGTTACTTGCAAAACATCACTCAGCTTTCTTTCGAACATAATCTTACATTAAACGGCAATAAATCTTGTTTACTATATTTTGGAAATCGAAACTACACCCTAACGGTTAAAAACGATCATAATTTACGCATCAATAATCAGCAAATTCCAGTTGTAGATTCAGCTAGCAACTTAGGACTTATCTTAGACGTTAACTTACGATTTAAACAACATGTCTGTAAATTGCTTCAGAAAACTTACTCTTCGTTGAAACTGTTATATGCCAATCGAAAAATTTTGAATTTTTCTCAAAAGAAAATGCTCTCTGAATCATTGGTCTTATCACATTTCAATTACTGTAACTTTATTTATAGTCCTTCTCTTGATGCATGTGACAAGTACCGCATTCAAAAAAAGCAAAATTGGTGCCGATTTATTAACCATTTACGTCGTTATGACTCTGTTCCACAAAAGATTTCAGATATAGGTTGGTTAAACGTGGAAAATCGTTGGAAGTATCATTTGGGAGTGTATACATACACTCTACTGTCAACAAAAAGTACTACATCTCTTAGTTCTGAGTTGATACCTGAGATACGGGTGCATTCTGTAAATACTCGGTATAATTATATGCTTACTATGCCTTTTCGTACGTTTTCATTGTTTCAGAAAAGTTTTATATACAATGAAGTCAAGTTTTACGATTCTCTTTTATTCGATATGCGAGGTCTCAATTTAAAAACTTATAAACGAAATTTAAGACACTACTTTTTCAGTAAGCAGCAATTCTTTATCTGTTGATCATCTGCCTACCTGGTTCACTGATTTGCTAGCTTTGCAGTCAGAATTGTTTATTTGTTTTATTTTTATTTTATTTACTTTGCATCTAATCCGTTGGTTAAATAGAGTAGCCTTTGGCTACATTTCGCCAGGGGATTAGATTGTATATATTTAGGTTTAGCTTTTCAAGTTACATAACGTAAATTAATTTATTAATAAAGGTGATTATAAATAATAATAATAAAAATAATGATAATGATAATGATAATGATAATAATAATAATAATAATAATAATAATAATAATAATAATAATAACCCGCAGGAGGGCTGTAGCGGGCAGTTCTTGGGGACTAGCGACCCCACGGGTACCGAGCTCAGTACACCCCGTTGCAACATATCACGCGCTGGCATATACATCCATTCACATACCGGTTATACATTACCACACACACAGTATACTTATGCGAGCGTTAAACCAACACTACACAATCCTCGTTTGACCAACGTTGGCACCGGGGAGGACCTGAGGCTCTTGGGTCCTACCTGTAGAGGGTACAGCGGATAAAACGGATACGTGGCACATCCTGCCGCCTGGTAGTACAGGGGCCCGGGATAACTTAGCCAGTTGTATCTTTTGCCCGGCTGCCCTATCAACTGGCGAAAAAAGCCCACTACTGCTGTAGTCCCGATTGGCGATCGGAACTCCCCCCCACTGTTGGCAGATTGGGTTGCTCCTCCGAGGCCACTGCAGTTTTGGATCGCTTGAGTTCACGGATCTTGCTTGGTGCCATTCGTTGGCCAAACACTCGAGGATTACAAACATTTACATACACAGCATCACTTATCTTTATTTTACTATTATTTACATGGACTCCAAAGATAAAGGAAATATGTCTAAAGTGCCACACCCCCCGTCTCATTCATCCCCTCTTTCCCAACTTCCTTCAACCAATAAGAATCCCAACCCTTATGCGGTGGATGGGGAACCACCTAAAAACCCCTCTCGTTCGTCTTCATCGAATATAAGACACGTGAATAGTTTTGGAAACAGTAGAATGTTTAGTAATGTTTTTTATGTTATAAAAAAGTTGACTGGTGATTTTTCCCAAGACAACCCTTTTACAATCGAGCGTGTCATAAGGACAGAAATAGGACAGGTTAAAGCAGTTAAAAAAATTAGGGAAGGTTTACTTGTGGGAGTAGCAAATTTCACACAAGCAAAGAAAATCTGTCAAATGCAGACTTTTGGAGGCCAGCCGATAACAGTTGTTCCGCACGAGAGGCTTAATTACACTAAAGGCATAATATCCCATAGAGATCTGCTAAATTGCGCATTGAGCGAAGATGGAGTGGTAGAAGCGAAACGCATGATAACCAAGCGAAACGGAGTATCCGTTAATACGGCTTCGGTGCTTCTTACTTTAACCGCATCAAGCTGCCCGGAAGGGTTAAAGTATCTTCCTATAGCTTAAAAGTTAGACCATACATACCGGCGTCACTGAGATGTTACAGATGTCAGTCATTCGGTCACATATCTGCAAATTGTAAGAAAAACCCTATTTGCAATTGTGGCAAACCTGTTCATAAAAATTCAGGATTCGAGGAACCATTCGTTTGGGTAAATTGTAATGGAAACCATTCGTCGTTGTCACCACAATGCCCGATCTACAGACTAGAAAAAGAAATTAAAACCATCCAAACATTACAAAAAATACCATACGCTGAAGCCCGAAAGCAGGTCGTCCCAAAAGGAGGGCTTTCGTACTCTCAAGTCGCAGCAAAACCTAGCCAGACATCGAATATAGTACCTGCCGTAGAAGCCTTAGTACCTCAAATCACTGCAGCCGTGGTAAAAGAAATAAAGTCTCTTCTGCAACTTCAGGCCTCTCTACCAAGAACGATCCCAAGTATAAGTCAATGCAATATCAATCTACATATTAGCGATAGCATATCTATGCCCCTTCCTGTAATACCGACTGCCAAATCCGTCGCATCTAATCAGTCGACTTCAGAAATTAACATTCTCGGAGCGAAAGCATCAAATACTGACACTACGCTAGCAATGAAGTCAGACTCCGCCAAAGACAAGCCCAAACGCAACGAATCAGGATCCACAGATCCTGGCAGTGTAAAAGAGAATGACCTATCTGTAATCGACTCGAGCGCAGAGTCTAACGAGGAACTGTCAACAGGAAAGAAAAAGAAAAAAGGATGGCCATTGAGAAAACCTCGCAAAGGCTCTCAGGGAGGTAATATATAGCAGTGGGCTACTTACCTTTTATTTATTTAATAATCATAATAATTTAATAATAATAATTTAATCTTACCATATGTTTTAACGTCTATACAATGATTCTTTTGCATTAATTCATAACCATTCTTCCACAATGTCTTTTACAACTAACACCTTAATTCAGGTTAACTGCAACGGGTTAGTTCATCATTATCCTGAAATTAAAAAGATCATTGTCGATAAAAATGCCTTTTGTCTGTGTCTCCAAGAAACTAGATTGAAAGCAGGTCAACCGTTTAACCTCAGGGGTTTTTCGTGTCACAGAACGGACGGACCTGATTTCAATCAGGCTAGTGGAGGGGTAGCTATCTTATTAGAGAGGATATCCCTGCAACGGAACTCTCAATCAATTCTACACTTCAAGTAGTCGCCATACGCACCTCCTATCCCATCTGTATGTCTATCTGTAACCTGTATCTACCTAAAGGTCCAGAAAACGCAGCAGATATCCAAAACATTATTGACCAGCTGCCCGCTCCGTGCCTCCTTCTGGGCGATTTTAATGCCCATAATTAGATATGGGGATCAAACAACACGAACATACAAGGTAGAATCATCGAAGACGTAGTTTCGAACAACAATTTAATTATCTTAAATACAAACCGCCCGACGTACTTTAATGCACGAGCTAATTCTTTTTCTTGTATCGATCTCTTTTTATCTTCACCTACCTTGGCACCTAAACTAGAATGGTCTACAGACGAGGAAAACATATTCTCAGATCACATCCCCATCTACATGTCAGTCTCCTCTAACGTCACGTCAAAATCATTCTTTCCGCGCTGGCTAACTAAAAAAGCGGACTGGGATAAGTTCATAAACTCTATCCCGAGCGAAATTACTTTCCCCGAACACATCTCAGAGTGTATCGCGCAAATGACCGCAATCATCCTATCAGCGGCGTCGAAAACTATCCCGAAATCATCTGGACAACCAAGGAAAAGTTCGGTACCTTGGTGGAATGCAGAAATCACACAAGCGGTAAAAGAAAAGAAAACGGCATTTAATAAATTTAAATGAAACCCTACAAGTGATAATTGCATCGATTTCAAGCGCCGACGTGCTTACGCCAGACGCCTTATTCTACACCACAAACGTAAAAGTTGGCAAGAGTTCGTGTCGTCTCTTTCGGGTACTACCTCCAACACCAAAATCTGGCGCAAAATAAGAACAGTTACAGGTAAACGTGTAACAAATACACCAACTAGGCTGGCGATAGATAACTTGGATACTTCGGAACCCCAAGAGATAGCCGAAATCTTAGCCGAGCATTATCAAAAAGTCAGTAGTACAGAAAACTATTCCCAAACATTTCAAAATATGAAGGACAACCTGAAGCAACCGCTTCACTACCAGACAAATGATCTGCTTCAATACAATATGCAGCTGACTATGGAAGAACTAAATAAGTCCCTAGCTTCATGTAGTGAATCTTCCCCGGGACCCGATGGAATTACTTATTCCATGCTTAAGCATCTCCCGCACTCGACTAAGGCATATCTCCTTCGAGTGTACAATAAAATCTGGACGGCTAGCGAATACCCAAACAGCTGGAAAACGGCAATAGTCATCCCCCTCCTAAAACCAAACAAAGACCCTCATTGCCCACGAGCTACAGACCAATCTCTTTGACCAGCTGTTTGGGAAAACTGTTCGAAAAGATGGTTAATTATAGGTTGGTGTGGTTTGTAGAAAGTCAAAACCTTTTATCGCCGTA
>VTPC01007113.1:0-10000 GCA_011009095.1 Ignelater luminosus
GAAGAATCTTGATCCCCTACTGCCAGTGTCTTCGAACAGCACAAGAGGTTTAGAGAAGGTCGAGAAAGCGTTGTTAACGACGACCAACGTTCCAGTTGCCCCCAAACTCCCAGGACAAATAAAAACATAGATAAAACTAACGATATCGTTCAAAAAGATCGTCGATTAGTTTCCCCGAAGATAAAAAAAACAAGCCAAAGTAAGTCCAAGTTCAAGGACATGTTGATTGTTTTTCTTTCTACATGAAGCATTATTCTCTTGGAACGTTGGGTATCAGAAAGGTAGACGGTAAATCAAGATTGTTACAAGCATGTTTCAGAGAGAGGGGAATCCGCGAAGAAAACAGATTTTTTTTTGAAAAATGGCTTCATCCTTCGCCAGGGCATCGTGCCCACCTGTAAAGCAATTCTTGGCTATCACATTGCTTGAACATTCTTCCTATTCGCCAGATTTGGTCCTACGTGACTTTTACATGTTTTCCAAAGCAAAATCTGTGCTTAAAGGTTATTTTGAGTCGCTTTCCATGATCGAAAACGAAAACTATTTTCAGACCTGTTCTGAAGAGTAATTTATTCAAGATTATTATGTCAAAACTAAATTGTCTGCCATCCAAGCACGTGGACGTCTGTTGGTAGTCTAAAAGTGTAGAACCATACATTGCGTTTTAGCAAGATACAGCAAAGTTCTGTGTTTGACGGTATGTCTTTGATATTTCTATTCGTGCCATATGAAATTTGATCGAACCTATAAAACCGCATTCCGCTAAAACGCAATATGTGGTTCACACTAAGTGTTGATAATTTTTCTCCACACATGTAGAAATAACTTAATTTGGTAAACGTTTATAAAGTCAAATATGGTACTTATTCTAACACCTTTAAAATGTTTTTTAAAACTATTGTTACATACGTTTATTAATAACCTAATGTAAGTAATCTAATTGATGACCTAATTTAGCCCAACTTAGGCAAGTCCTAGAACTTGCCCTTCACCCTTAAAGATACTAAAATTTCGCAGGTGCTCACAATTTTATGCAAAGCAAAGCTTTTGGTAAAACATTAATTTGAGACTGAAAGGCTTAATAAAGATTCTTACAATTAGTCAAAGTGAGACAAAAAGGGGTATAGTAAAACTACAAGGTATAGAAATAGTAAATAATTTTTCTTATAGTGTACATACCTATAAATGGAAACGACAGCACCCCGGTAAAACTTCACATAGATTTGCTCCAAGATGATTTGGCTACACGCAGCTGGACTATCAGAATAACTCAACTTCATTGTCCTGGAACAACAGTTTTTCCTTATCGTACACAGATCATGGCTATTACAAGAGATTTTCCCTTATTAGGTAAACCAATTTCCATAATGTTATTCTTACGTTAGCAGCACAAACTACCTAACTTATTACTAAAGCTGGGTTTTTCGCAATATTCCATAACCGAATAATGGGAAATCAGTGGCAGCATTAAATGAGTTGCCGATAATTTTTACTTGGAAGTAAAAATTTAATTCAATAAACAACCTCTTCACCTGTATTTATTGAATACTGGAAAGAGGCCTAATTGCTTTTATTATTCTAAAAAATTATTCTAATATGATTATTTCAGATTGTGTGAAACAATATTATTAACATCTTCAGTTAAATTTCAAACAGTCAAAAAAGATCAAATAAAACGCTTTCGCAGAACAAAGCAAACAAGCCTTTAGTATTAAAACTTCTACCTTTTTAGCTCCGCAAAACTGTTTACAATATTTTACGGATTTAAAAGGATCGTTCAGAAGTTTTGGATTTGACTTGTTAAATCCAAACGCCTCCACATATAACGTTAATCAATCATATGCAATATGTTTCAAACGATACAATGGGATATGTGGTATAAGGTAGGTAGTTCATCATTTCTTGCAAAATAAACATTTTTCATTTTATCATGTTTTGTAGTTACACTCCAACTTACTTTAAAATAGGAAATACTCCCTCACCGCAAAATGGTACCAATGACTTCCTGTACGTACCTGCTTTACAAACTACTAGTACTTACATGGATGAACAAATTAGTGGCCAACAAGATATGAATAATGTGTTTACTTGTAAGTCGGAAAAATATGAGGATTTTTTTCTGTTAATAATTGATTTATTGGTTTTAGCTGTCACGCCTGGTCCATTTTATGTATATTTCCGATCAGATTCTAACCCCGAAAGCGGTAACGACTTGGGATTTAATATTAAATATGAATTATCTACATCGTGTCCTTAAAGTAATCAATCATTCTCCACTAAATATAATTAATCTGTTTTATCAGTACAATCAATATCGTAAATTATGCAGATGCCAGAATATACAGCAACTGGGGGGGAAAAGAGATATGTAATCCAAAAATCGTCTCTTAACAAAAGGCTTTTTCTGCAAAAACTTACAAATTAATTATACAAGTTTCTCATTTAAAAAATTTCAATAATTATTTATTTATTCGTTATTCTCAATAAAGTAATTTTATTAATCTTATTGCTATTAGTTTAATATCGTGCTAATAGTTGCCAATTTTTACTGATATGTAACTTAAGAATAAAAGAGAAAAAAAGTTTGCAAATACTAAATAAAAAGAGCTTTTAGCAACGCACGAGGGAGGCCGACGCTTTGTACATTTTAGAAAGCAATACAAAGTAGACGCCAGTGTTATTAAACGCAAAATCTATTTTTGTTGATCTTCATAGCACATAAGGTTTAGTTTCCTGTTTTAAAGAGATGGATTTTCTTGGTGAGTATACCCACAACAGTTCAATAAACAAGTTTGAGTACAAAAGCATGTACTTTAATAATGAACAAAAGACGGTATTAAAATGATTAAAATATTCAGTCGTCAATTAATTTAGCCTTGAAGCAGATACCCCTAGAAAATAATTCTTATTTTTCCTATTATGCAATGAATTTTTTTAAACATTTATTTACAAATTTACTTGTGTTCTACAAAGTGGTAGCAGTCAGTTTTCCAAGTTTCCTACTTTCTAGAAGTTAGAGATTTCAGATAAGTAAGATACACGAAAGCATTGCTTACGATTCTTTATTGACGGGTTTTATGTTAACCCTCACACACTTTAACTTACTTACTTCACGATATTCATCAGAAATCAACTTGGAATCAGCTCGTCTACAGTCGTTCTCTAATTATAATAATTTCCAATAAATGAATCAGTGCTAGAGAAGAAATGAATAGTGGATTGTAAATACTATAGAATCAAGACCAACAATTCGCTACCTTCTCTTTCATACGGTGTGCCTTCCAAATGCGTCAACCAAATTGAGAGAGCTAAGTTTAGATCCACCTCACAAGGCAGTTCGGGCAAACAAAGGTTCGTTCAGAATCACGTTCAACGGCAGCCTGCATTACAGATCTCTGTTTAGTCTAGAGACAAATGTAAATAGGTTCCACTTGACTCTACGATGGATTTGTGCAAGTATAATATGGCAAGGTTCTAATGAGACCCATTATGAAGTTGCTGAACAAGAACAGGACGAAAATATGATTTCAGATACGTTGAGAATAGGAAAGATAATAGAAGTGATAGAGAAGAGAGCAAAATAGAAAGAAAACTGAAGAGGAAGAAAACAAGTTCAAAATGATGAAACAAATATAGAGAAGAGGGAAAAAAATATGAACCAGAAAATATAAAAAAATTGGAATGTACAATAGTAGTTTTGGGAAAGGTAAAGCGAAATTCGAGAGGTAGATAAAAATGAGCCAAAAACAAAAAAGTATCGAGAAAAGAAACTGGTGGAAGAGAAAAAGTAAGAGCTGAGAGAAGAGATCAGTATCTTGCCAATAAGTATATCTTGGAAATAGATAGTTTTTTAAAAAAAAACAACAACAAAACAATTGCCCGATAATGAGATAATCAATCTAAAGTTTAAAAACTCTAAGTTCTGCAGAATCCTAAACTTACCAACCAATTCTTGTATGGAAAAAAACATCTAATAAATTCAAGCAAAGAATTAGTCTACAACTATGTTTACTATCCTAGATCCACCAGTGTAGATGGAGATGTAAATACCTTTAGTTTAATTTATCTTAGGGATACTAATGACTTATTTCAATGACCTGACGCAATTCCTAAATCAATAAAGAATATCCTTCTTGCAGATAATCTGTTTCCCCAGTCTGTTATTCTTTAGGCAAAAAGCGATAAGAAAGGTATATTTACATAAAGAATCACGTTTATGTGCTTGGTGTCAAATAAATCTCATTTTGCAAAGACAGTTGTTTACAGTTTTGGACAAATAAATCTCAACCTGTCGTATTTACAAATAAAAATTGTAAAGCTGGTTATGGCCATAGAAGACTAACATGAATTTCATAACAAGCAAGATTACTGAGAGTAGCAGTGGTCACTGTCAAACATAAGTTTTTTGACCATAGATGTTACCAGGTAATAAAAGTGAGTTGATTGGAAATGGTAATTATACCATGGTTACTATAAATTCTATATATGAAATTGCATAGAGTTGAGAAAGCAGTAGCGATAATTCCTTCGGTATCACAAACACACAAAGATATTTCTCAGAGACTACTCTTTGTAGGTTTACTTCGAGTACTACCTGAGCTAAGTAGAGAAGTCTGAAATGACATGTGAGTTATGTTGATGAAAAAAGAAAAAAAGTTACCAGTAAAAAAATAATAAGAAGCTTTAAAAAATGAATAAATTGGGAATTTGGGAGCAAGTTGACAAGTTGGTTATCTAACAGGCAAGTAATTTGCGGCTGATAAAGGGATAAAATACATAGTTGCTGAAAATTGCTCAATTTGCGTCTATTAGCTAGAGGGCCTAGGATTGTCCTCAAAAGAAGCAATGCGATAGTTTCTGTTCAAATTCCAGACCATAAAACTACCTTACAGAAATTCCAAGTATCAGCCTTCAAGAAATTTCCAAGATAATCTTCTTGAAGTCCTAACATATGTGCATCTACAATGGAGAGAAATATAGGCAAATTATGAGACATGAAGGTGTCGAGTGATTTGGTATGAAATGATACACTTTTAAATTCGATGATGCAGCTTATCTAATCGAAAGCTTGGCCAATAAATACTATAGGTTGCGTTGGCACAAAACAATACATAAGTCAATGTGAATTTATGCATTTGTTAGATTCTGTGTCAGCAATTTTGCCCTTTTGCCCAACAGTAACAAATATGTGAACGTTTCCTACTGTTTTCAAATTTTGTTTTCAACTTGACATTCTTGGTTAACATAGTCGTCAACGTAATACTAATTACTGCAGCTGCGACGATGTAAAGACATGCAAACCATAAAACAAGAGAAAGACGCTAAGTAAATATTCCTTACCTTCTAGTGAATGCAACGTGGTAGTGTGCAACGCCAAAATTTAAAGAGTCACTAGATCTTTGTTTGGTATAATACGTTCTACTATAATACTGGCATCAACATTTTACAGCTCATTAAAAATTGTTTTTGAATTAAAATCTTATATGCCTTTAGTGTTAATTCCAAATTTCAGCGAAATAAAACTAGGAATACTAGGATACATGTAAATGTATGACTTTAAACTTATGCGACATTCTTTTATGTTAACAATGTGTGTTCTAGTTTTCTTCGCTGGTTTGCTATTATATCTAAATTGTCTCTCGAGGTTTTGTCTTGTTTTCTGGCGTTTGATTCTTATATTGCATAGTCTAGATATAAACTTTCTGGATATTCATTTCAGATTATCTTAATATTATTTATACGTTGAATAAGCAGTGATAATCGTTTCAAAGAGATACTACAACGAAGTACTTTAAGTTGGCAGTTTTATACGTCTACTTTCAAGGCGCTGTGATACATTATACGGCAACGAACTTCTCAAGAAGGCCGTAATTATATTAGGATATAAGAAAAACGAGAATTAGGCACACAAAACACATAGCTCATTTTATAAACGTCGTTTACATATACCTATTTAAATAAAATAAATATTAAAATGGCAACATTTAAATTTTCTGACAAGGTCTTTCATTATTATTTCCCTTTTGCAGTGTAGGTTTATGACCTATATATTTGGCGGGTCTTGTGTATAACTGATTGATCAAATTCACACAAATAGTTAGCTGTATTGAAAGCAGAGTGATGAAAGAAGAAGTGATGAAACGCCATGACGTGAGCAGATGACAGTTTAGGATATTGGAAGCTGGTCCTTCTGTGTCCGCATAGGCCTATTTCACTGCCTCTCTTCCTGTCTGTCAATCACCATCTTCTCTTCCGCTATCTAAACTAAACGATAAGCATATCTGTTCCCGAGTTCTTCGAAAATTGAAACGGAAAAAATAACGTACGCACCATCATCCACATTCTCCTCTTAAAGAAATTCAAGTTGCTGTTTCATAAAACGTTTTAAACGATATCCGGATTCCTGTAATTTATTTTGAATATACTGTAGCATGCAAAGTATGAAATGAGATGTTTTCTTGAAGTGGTATTACCTGTAGGTACACTGTGTACACATACGAGTGAAATAGTGCCATAAAAGGGGGTTGCGGTGATCTGGCTCGAACTAATATTGGGCGTGCAAGCAATCTAAGTCTGCTGGTCACATTTGTTTTTGTTATATGCTTACATAGCATCCAATACCGCCGGAATGTGTTTGTTCGATCGATAAGTTTTTATATCAGCTTTTAGACTGCACCGAAGGTGTATTGAATGCAGTAAATTTAACTACAATTTTATTAGACACCATTTTGTTATTGGAAGTGTCTCTTGCAAATGTAACGTAACTTATTACTACTAGCTAATGCTACGATATATGTACTATAAAACATCGCATACAGATATATTATTAATTCTCTACGCTACAACAAAAAACAATTTTTTAAGCAATATCTTCAATAACAACACTTGACTCTACTTTAAAAAATTTCTAATTATAAAATTATATTTTTATAACGAAATTAGCAATTTACACAGGTGTTAATAAAAAACCTGGTGACTAGACTGGTATTTCTTCAAAGGGGACCTAGGGTAGATTCGTCTTAGTGACGAAGTTATCGGTCTTCAAGGTTGCATGCAGCCATGTTAACTTTCGGGTACATCAGCGATATTTGTTAATTGTATCAAAAATTCTTATCAATAAAAGTTGGAGGCAAATGTCTTCTGGGGTTTTAAAACTACTCCCGATTATACAGGGTGTAGTGTGTAGCTGAGACACGTCGAGTTGCAAGTGTCTTTTTCTTGTTCCTTCAACGTTAACTATACAGTACACCCTGAATAATTAAACTTGGAATATCCGGAAGGAAATTTCTTAAAACTCCTATTTATAAGAGTTTTTGATATTTTAACAAATAACGACGATTCATCTCATTTCATTTCATTTGACAAAATACTTGTCAAGGCATTAGGAATCTACTCTATCAATTTGTCAAGGTTTTGTATTAGCACCCTGTATAAATTTGACTTTAGAAGACTTTCCTGAATAAGTCAATATCGAAATGTTTATTTATCTCTTGGTGTTAAATCACTGTTGTACCTTCGCAAAGTTTGCACTTTGCAAACGGTGTAATACCTGCAAATAACAACAAAAGTTGTCGGCATTATAGAAATTCTGAAACGGATTATACTGTAAGAAGCTAGATCGAATTTGGTCCGACTTCTTTATCAAGAATGCCAGCTACTGTAGGCACAAATAATGCAGTGCTTATTAAAAATAATTTTGAAAATAAAATTCTATTCAGAAACTCCTAGTGATGGTCGCGGGTAGCCTTGAATCTCTACTACACAAATAAGAAAATTCTGATAAAAGCCCGTTGTTAACGACAAATGCGTGTAGTGGTTCAAATAATATATTCTTTAAGAATCCAAGAACCATTTAAAGTTGATCATATTTACAAAGTGTCTAAAAGCCTCTTGACTTTTTTATTGTCAGCGCTAGATTGTCAACACAAGTATTATGCCTCTGATATAGTAGTCCAAATCTGCCACCACTGGATTATCAACACAACTAGTGGCAACGCGCATCGGAAGTTGCAAAGTTGTGCTTTTAGCGGTTTATTGTTGCCACTGATAGATGAATATCGTCGTTGCACATGCAAAATGAATGTGTTGCAATGTGTTACAATTCATAAAAGAAATACATTGCGGCACATAATTAATGTAAAAAGAAAGTATATCGCGCATTTTCATGATAAAGATTGTCCTATAGTAACATTGAATGCTCTGAAAATCGAGATGTTACTGTAAATTAAATCTCTAGTAAAAAGTGTTCTTAAAGTTTATAGATAGCTCTTGAAATCAGCAAAATTAAGGGGAATAAGTTGTTTTCAGGAAAACCACTTCTTTGCTTTACATTGGATTGTAGGTTAAAAAGTAGCCCATGGTCATGCAAATCGTTTTTTGCTAGCATCAATACTAAGTCAGATATCGCATAATGAAACTCAGTTTAAGCCACCCTGTACATTTCAATTAGTCACTTTACCTTTTTTTTGGTTTCTGTTTCAATCATGATTAATCCATAATTGAAACACAAGCCAAAAAAAAGACAAATCAAAAGTTTCCATAAATCCCCTCAAGAATTATTTTTTTAGGCGGCAGGTGCTGCTAAAAGAAATACGAGGTTTGAAATCGATATGAGATAGTTACTGGATTAATTCTTTAAACGAAAGAGGATTGGCCAACTGTAACTCCATTTCTAAATTTCCATAAATACAAAGTTTGCAGACACCAACAAATCATTGATATCGGAGTCACGAAATGCATCACTTAATAGTTGTCGCGTAAATACCTATTTTACGAGACCGTTTGATAAAATGCAAAAGCGGTTTTAAGTAACTTTCCACTCGGAAATTCTGTAATATAATTTAGAGCCATACGAAAATTGTAAACATAAAGGAGAAATCAATATAAGAAATTTTGTATTCTACACCACTAATGAACCATCACGAAGAAAATTGCTTTCAACTGAACCCCTAAATGAAAAATACGACAATTACAATGAATAGCACATCATCAACTCTTAAGAATAGCATTATACAACCACTTTAAATGAAATTGCATCAACGTAATATACGCTCTATTCATAAAAAATATTAAATTTATAATATGACCTTCTTAAATTTGTATAACTATGTATTCCATACAGACAACTTGAAAGAGGTAAAGCTGTATCAGTGAACCATAAATTAATTACAAGAAATCCGTGGATAATTATTTAACCAAAAACACTAATGTAGAAACACGGTTTGTTTGAAATAACTCAAAGTGAAACGTAGGCATATCTGCAAATAAATTTGATGAAAAGGTTTAAAGAGACCAAGATCTCATTTCTGTGTAAAGCTCTCAATTGAAAAGAAAATGTTCTTATAACATCCAAAATTAAGTAAAACGGGATAATAACCGTTCGTTTTACTGACGTTCGGGTAATCTACATTTTCCATATCGTTTAAGAACGTCTTTTACAAATTTTTTCTTATTTAGTCTAATATATGCTACTCTGAGTATGAAATATAGGTTTATCTCAAACAAATTAAACGATTCTGACTCTAGAAATGATATAAATGTGTAATATTGGAGTATAATATATTTCATCATCTCTGCGTTACATATTAACTTGTAGTCAAACTCATTGCTTTATTTCAAATACGACCTTTATAAAGCATAGAGTTTTCTTACGTTGGAACTCATATTTTTTAAATATTATAAATGTCGCAGCATCTTATGAGAAACATGCAGCTATCAAGTAGGAGGAACTGTTTGCTGACAGTCAAGCAAAATGAAAAATATAAACTTAGTGTCTACAAATGTGTTTTATTTATTCTACAATTAATGTGTGTTTCTGCACTTACGGTTACAGAGTGTTATTTAATTTAAACATTTTCGAAGTTAATCTAGTTTATTCTTACCTTTTCAAAAATTTGTTAAAATTTAGTTTACAAGTTTACTGTTTGTATTTAATTAATATAAATTTTAATATATAAAAATTTTGGAAATGTAAAACTAACATTTTATGTTAAATAGACTT
>VTPC01007121.1:6575-32809 GCA_011009095.1 Ignelater luminosus
TTTTTTTTTGCGATTAACGTAAAATAAGTGGTTGTTCTTCGAAATTAAAGTTTTCTCAATTATTGGATCTAGCTGCCTTTCGTCGGAAAACAGAGGTCTGCACATACCTTCTGGAAGAAAGAATTCCTGTATGAGTAAGAAAGAAAACCTGCTATGTTTTATTATATGAATTTTAATGTTTAAAGACTAGGAGAACGTCGAACTTTGTGAAATATTTTATACGAAAACTTTCCTTAGACAGGATCAGTTTCGTATTGTTTTATTGAATCATAATTTTTACAAGTAACTTTTTAACTAATTTGTAACAGGAACGTTCCCAGGTAATTTTAGCTGGTGTTTGATAAATTGTTGCAACATTGGCAATCATTTCTTTGTTCTTAAATGTAAAGTTCAGTTGTCAATATTTAACAATTTATGGTCAAGTTTACCTTAGTCGGGTTAATTAATATTTGAAGTTGTTCTTTTGTGTTCTATTTTAAAATTTTAACGTAACAGAATCATTTCGCTTTGTTTATTGTAATAATTTGTTTTTCTTATAGTTTGTTTCTGTTTTTTTATTATCTTATCGACTGTCTTCTCCAAACAGAATTTAATTTATGCCTCTTATTGATATTCTTTTGTAGTGTTATTTTGTTATTGTTTTTGTATTTTTGTTTGTGTGTGTTTGACTCATTTTTTTTATTATCATTATTGTTTTAATAAATGTAAGTAAGGTCGACTTCTTGTATTTTTGTTTTTGTAAGTGGATCTCTGGTCCAGGCGAAGTAGCTTAATTTCATTATTTTGTTTTTTTGGCTATCAAAAAACACGTAGTGTATTTTCCAAATTTCAATTATAGACTAGATATCTTTGCTCAAGAGAGGAGTAGATATTGAATTGGCATTTCTCTCTTGTATCGTTTTAAAAGAAGGAAGTCTTCAGAGGACTTCCTTAGCAAAATTAAGTAAGACAAATCAAGTGCTTATAGTGTGTTTATTTTATGTATTGAGTCTCATTGGTGAAACGTCAGAGCGAGTTTTAATAGAGCTTCCACGAGGTAAGCTATACACAGGGTGAGGTTTCGTAAGAGGCCTATATACAGGGTGTCGGATTCACGAGTAGTCGCGTGACCGACCATCAGAACCCTTCGATCTACGACTGCTGGCGCCCTCTTTTACGACCATCTATTAGTTTAATAAGAGTTTTGGAAAACGGTGAGCTTCTCTTTGTGAGAGATTAGCCAAGTTTATTTGAGAATCCACCCCATCTGCGGCATGAGCTACGGGATTTAACATCTACCATTGGTCTGGACGGGACTTGTGCATACCTTTGAGCACTGGCCCGTTACAAAATAATGCAAAATCTAGAGTGATAGCACATTACATTGGCATTTCGGCAATACTAGATCATTTCTTATAAGGAAGATTTTACGTTTAGATTATCCGGTTTTGTTTTTTCTAGTACTTATAAGCTGAATGCACATCTGACACAATGCGGCTCAAGAAATGATAGAGACGGGATATTTCATTTAAAAACACAATAAAGCCACTCTGTGTAGAATACCCTGTATAGCTGAGATTAACTTTATAATGTGAAGGTAATTGTTCTGCACGAAATAACATTTTGTTTAAATATTCGAAGTGATAACTACACTCTCTCTTACCGCAAATGAGTGAAATGAATTTTAAACCATTTATTAATCTTACACATTATATTCATTTAAAATACAGCTAAATATTGGTAGCGTTTACATAATTATGTTAAACAATGTACGTAACATTTAATATACTTAGGAATAGTAAATTACACAGACTCACCAATGGAAACGGATGCAACCGGAAATTCCAAAACTTGTGTAGCGTGTATTTATTTAGATAACTAATTATAAGTGAATTCGACTGTTGCATAATAGCACAGCCTACATGATAAATTTATGAACGTTTGGAAAGTTTGAATGAGAATGAAGAAACTAAAGGAACTAACGGTTAAAATCTGTTCAACTGTCTGAATAAAAAAGTATTCCACGTGGAGAATCCAAACATCTAGTGAGAATAACATAAGAACAGGCGAATCCTGCAATATTAGATTACAGTTTATAAACACAAGTAGTATATGTATGTACGTCGTACATACATATTTGCATAACTACTACAATTACTAATTAGATGTTAATTTTAGAACAGCCCTTCCTAGTGCAAACATTAACAGAAATCTATTGGTTTTGTTTGGCAATATCAATTATCA
Source organism: Ignelater luminosus (assembly GCA_011009095.1). NCBI lineage: Eukaryota > Metazoa > Arthropoda > Insecta > Coleoptera > Elateridae > Ignelater > Ignelater luminosus. The sequence goes on from VTPC01007121.1 coordinate 8,799, forward strand.
AGTTTGCTTTATCATTATTATTAATGGCTATACTTTACAAATCTATTTTTTAAACCGAAAAATTTGATATCAACCGACATTAATCTCAACTCTGTAGTAATGGGAATAATCCGGAATAATCCAATTAATTAACTTGAAAAAGTTTACAGAGCAATTACAAGGATCACGTAGCGTGACAAACTAGTGGTTTAATTAGATGCGTTTACACTTGAGTGTTGTTAATATTTTTTCGTCTCCATTTTCATAATGAATCAAAATTAGCAAGATTATTTTTTTTTGTGAAACTTGTCAATTATGAAAATTATACGTTAACATCGTTTATTAAGATAAATCACTGCAATGTATGCCCCTGAAACGTTATTATAATGAATAATAAAATTAACATGCGGTTCGTAACAAGCAAAGGGAAAATAAATTTTCGCTACATTTTTAGCTTCTATAAATATTATTATTATTACCGAGAATGTTTGTTAGATTTATTGATATTCTCAATATTAATGTTAATCAAAGTAGAGTTTGTTTTAGAATTTCCCATCTATTTTCTGGTTATTATTATTATTAAGTACGTGCAGATTTTCAAATTTAAAGGAAATTCCCTTATGTTTGATATATTATGTATTAATATCTTGTTACTTCCATTACAAACAGTGCACATGTTAAATGTCACGCTATATTAAATTACTGGAAATTGCAACTTGCAATATAAGTCCCATTTAATTAATTATGATTCTAATATGCATTCTAGAGCGATAAAACTGGCCATAAAAACACTAGTCTTAATACTGTAATTTATATTTCGGTTTACAAAACTCTTTCTAAAAATACCATTCACGCTAGACAAATCGTTAAAAGTGATAGTTGCCTAAATTTAGATTTTTTTTGTATCAAGATCCGAAAACCTTGGCTTCATTTTAATTTTTTGAAATAGTGTTACCAACAATTTCATTTTTAATAATAACGAAAAGGAAAGTTTCTAACAAATTTTTAACACTTCATTGTCTCCTACTACTATTTGTAAGTTTTAACAAAGAGGTACTAAATCATCGTGAACTCAACACCAAGATGGAAGCTATACCTACAATTTTATAAACAAAGAATATTTTTAGAATTTCTATTGTAAATAAATTTCATCACTTTGAATTTAAACCGACATGACATTTTAATCTTTTAACAAAGAAAAGTAAAATCTGTAGTCAACCATAAGAACTGACGCTTTACAGATTATTATTAATAGTTGAAAAGGGATTAAGATAAATATTTAAATTTGATGTAGTCATTATAAATACTTTTGGATATTGTTTTATGAATGAGAGCTTGTTTATTGTTGTTGAGCTAATCGTTTTAAAAGGAAAATTACAATTCTTCCGAAAACTCTATTATTATACATAAGTATGTAACAACTCAAAAAGATAAAAGATGTAACTAACATAAATATTTCGTTGCTAACACTTTTCATTCGTTATTCATCAATGCAAGTAAATACTGATTGTGGGTGTGTTTCCCCAGAAAAAGATTTGCTTTTTTTTTGTTGTAAGTCATAATATAATGGAAGGTGAGGAATTAACTTATCTTCTTCGTCAGTTTTAACTTTTTTTTTTGGAAACATGTATGGCCTTTCTTCTCAACAGACCTAGTAGGCACGGATTTGGGCGATCTAATTGGCATTTGTCACCTGTTTATCTGTCAAAAAAGTTTTTTTCCAAAACAATAGAGTATAGATTATTACCTAACAGCTTCGTCGTGACAAAATCATGCACACGGATATAGTTAGAATAACCCACTTTGACTTTCATGGCCGTTATTTGGAAGTTCAAGGAAAGTTTGAGTACTTGGAGAGCATCAGCATCGGATCGTAAGAGTAAATCAGCTAATACAATAGCTGAAATGATCAAGACACAGATTGCCTTGATCCGAAAGGTCAAGAAGCAATCAGGATTTCAAACCTATAAAGTCAAGTTGAATCCATTGCTGGATGCTAGACGAAAACGGGGGAAGCTGTGCATTGATTTGATCAGGGATTCTCACCGTGTCTTCATGGACGACAATACCTATGACAAGGCCGACTTCTTACAGACGTCTGATCTAGTTTTTCATCCCAAAGGATCCAAAGGTGATTCCAATGGAGAAAAGATAGAAACGTGATACCGCGTTTTCAGATAAGTACTTTTCCTAGCAAGGTATCTGTATATGCAGCCGTAAGACACTCTTCTATCACGAAGAACTCGATCAATCAAAATAATTTAAAAAGAGGATTGACAAGAAATACGAATTAAATCCTTTGAAAGGATCGGTTCTCTTTTAGTAGGATTTGATCTCATTACATTGCAACAGACAGGCGGATAGATAATTTCGACTTGGATTTTGTCCCCTTCCAGTCCTGAGTTGAAATCAATAGAGAAATACTGGACAGTTGTGTAGCAGAAACTCTTGAAAACAAGGCTAGTTTTATATTTTCTAAAACTATCATTTATTTTATATTTCTTGGTCTTTATGCGAAAAATAAGATTCTGGAATCCATGGGCACTAGAAACATGAATATACATTGATTGCTCTCTCTTGTTTTCTGTTTAACTTTATTGAAAGCTACCGAGCATTAGCAGATGGACAATCAAACTTAAGATTTTGTCCGGTTCCTTATACACATTGATACCTTCACTATAGTATCGTAGAATCGGCGAACTAATGCAGTAATCACGTGAAAGTCGCATGGACAGTATGCGCTAGTACTCATCTGAGTCGATGTCCAATTCACACTGGCCGCTTTGAATAAAATACCCGCTAAATTTAAAATACGTAGTGTTTAGGATATTCGCGTTAAAATCTGTAATGTAGAACATTATAACTTCTTTTTTTGCAGCTGGTAATAATTTAGTTTCGACGTTCAAACTGTAAAATATTAAAACGTTATACGGGTCAATTCGGTCACAAGTTTGCCCACCCCTAGTTCTGCCACCACTACTGTTTGTCAATAGTGCTGCTGATCAGCTGGGGTAAAATAGAATTTGGTAGTTACATTGACGTAGGTAGATTACGAGTATGTTCGCTTGAGCTGAAGATAGTAGCAAAATATAGTAGGCAAAGTTTTGAATATCAATTGGCGAATAGCAGTGCGTGATATTGAGGTGAAGCGGCGACATCCCCCGTGAGAATTGTAATTGTAATATGCTTCTGATGCTGCACGGGATTAAACTTATACTACTTCAGCAACATGGTCCGTAGAAAATACAGTTCCGACATTTACCTTCGCCACTAAGGAAAGCCAAAAAGAAACCTTTTAGAGAACAGTCAACCCGAGGTTGAACTCAGATTTACTGAATACAGAGCTACATCGCGGATGCGACCATTTAGCGGGAGTAAGCTGATGACTTCGGCGTACTTGTTGCATTTGGGGACATGGATGAGGCCCAAGCGAGCGAGATACCTGTACGCACAAGGTCGCATAATATGTTACACTTTACGAATAAAGAGAGAAGAATCTCAAAAGAACTCCTACCGCCTTAAATTTAGATTTTCTAAATACATCACTGGCTTTTGACATCAAAGCTTTTTGAGATTCACTAATCTAAAATGTTTTACTTACAATCTAGTAAGAACATGATTTCGTAGGTATCTGCATGTATTGGGAAATCTCATATATCGACCTATCAGATACTGAACAGCGATAACTCTGGCTTGTTTATGTATAACTAGAAGAAAAAATGCCTGCTCCATCCATCGAGGATTCAAACCAGGCTTGGTTAACCTAAATTAATTTTTTCAAGCTGAATATTGCAGACGTCTTCAGAAAGCATCGCTTGGGTTTGGATAATGTGTTCTCTTAACCGGTTTTTTCATTTTCAACACTTACTGGATTCGAAAAACCTCTTCCCGATTCTAGACTCAAACCCATGTTGATCCGGAATAACTTCGTTCGGTGTATGCCATTTACATCATGCAAAAAGTGTATCACATATGATAATTTGATTGTTAATTATATTCAAAATATTCTTTTAACAACAACCCACAAAGTATGGTATTTTTGAAGGTCACTGGAATTATTGGTAATACCCAATAAAAATTGAGAAGGATCGCTGTTTATTTAGCATAATTAACACATTTGTGGCTAAAAGCATCTTGGAAATTCATCTTTGGGTAATTTTTATCTAATTTGCAATTAAAAAGTCGGTGCTTATTGCAGTAATAAGAATTTTAGATTCTGCTTTCTGTTCATTTTATCTCCTTAGAATTAGTTACAGGACAAATTACAAATTAAGAAAGGAAATTAGTTCTTCATAAAAACGATTAACTTTTTATTAAGACAAACTTCCTAGGTGTTTATCAATATATCTTGTTGACAAATATATCGTGTAACGACCATGTTAACTTAATAAATTGCCTCTCCTGCATAGTTTGTATTAAGTTCGATATTTACTTCTGATGTTCTAAATGACACTACGTCGATCAACTTCGAGGAAACCACTCAGCCATATATATGCTTTCAAACACAATAACACACTCCTTTATGTTTGGTTAAGCCTTTGTTAATTAATTAACACTGATTTATTTGAATTAAACAAAAAAAAGCCACACATTTTGCAACAGAACCAGTTAATTCAAGGAAGTAGGTCAGTTTTATGTCTATAACCTTATTTAATGAAATTCTCAAATATTTGGGTTTTAAAATACAACACACAAGTGTTTGAAAATAAGAAGTAAAAATAAATATAAATTTAAATTAGAATTTAAAGGTTAATACAGAATTTTACGAATCGCTACTCACCCAAAAGTCCACCATATATCAAAACACATTATGTTTGACCACATGAAGGCTGCTAAGAATGTGTATACTATAACATATCCTGAAATTTCAAAGATCGATTTGTAATGGTTATAACTTTTTTATTTCAATTTAATGTATATACAGGGTGCTTAAAAAACATCTTTTGTATTTTGCTTACAGAAATTCCTAAAATAGAGCAGTCAAAGGTGCTAGCTAGTATCAAATAATAATATGCATTCCTAGAAAATCTTTCCGTTTTAGGAAAGATCTTTAGAAGTTTATAGTTCGATAGTACAAACTAAAAAGCCAACCAGAAATCATAAAAGATTAGGAGTCTACAAACTGAAAGTTTTGTCAAGCAAAGAAATCATTCAAGTAACTGCATCAATGGAAAATGATCGTCCACAAGACAGTCTTGAATGTTGTGCAGTAATGTAAGAGGATAAGAAAATGATATGGCACCATTGAAGAAGTTTTAGTTGTTTGGATCTGATATTACCCTTGGATTTTCTAATTTCGGCTCATAGTTAAAAAGTGAACTCAAATCTGTTTGGAAGAACTAGTTCTGGAAACTATCGAACCCATGAACAGCAAGAGGACTTGTCGAGAAGGAGTCTATATAAAAGAAATCTGACAGGTAAAATATTGCACTGTAAAAGATATTAAACGAAATCTTAGAAAATAGCTCATTGAAAAGTTTATCTGCCATAAACTAGTTTATAAAGCAAAGAGTACTAGAAACCAGAAAGCTTTCAACGAGATCAAATTAGAGTTATTGATCCGAACAGCAAAGAAGAATTAGAAGATATGAATCTGAAGGGTTTGAAAACTATCCATTTTTACTAATGCCAATGATGTAGTTGAACGCTTTTGTTTAATCGTCTACGTATAATGCAACAAGAATATAAGTACCACGTAGAGCTAAACTCGTGCATTTCAAGCTTGGCATATTCAATTCACATCTAGCGCGTGTTTCTCAAAACCGAATGAATCTGTTTTGTTTTATTTCCTAGAATAGGACTTTTCTTTTTCGTCCTTAATTTTGCCACAATTCTTGATAACTGGTTTTTTCCTCTTAACACTACCACCCAAATAAAATAATAGAAGTAAAAAATAAATTTGGAATAATTTCCTTTCTCGGCAGTTGAAATCCTGAAACAATAGATTTCTTTTTATCCTTCAAAGATGAACTTGTGACCAGCTTACCAATTAGCTATGAGTAGCACTGTAAAGCGCCAAACAATTTGCTATACAAATTAAACAGTTTCAACAAAAACTGTGTTCTAAACTTGTCATTCAGATCTTTGAGGTTAATAAATGAGAAAGGAAATGCAAGTTTACTGAAATAATAATTTTCAGAACTTTAAAAATTAGAGATTTTTTCTGATCTTCTTCTTGTATTATTACCTTAAAACAATATTAAAATTCTCTACCTTCAAAAATAAAGTTGTCGGTAACCAAATTCCCAGTTTTCTAAGCAACATCTTGTTTACCACACGACAGCCTCTTAAGCAATTCTGACAAAAGCACTAAATATCTTAGTGCTGGCCCTGACCAATGCGGATTTGCAATTTTGGAAAATACTCATTAGTGAGCTACAATAAATAAATAAATAAATAAATAAAGAAGAAGGCACAAGTCTTCAAAATTCTTTGTAGAAGTTAATGACATTAAAAATGTACTTAAATTACACGTTTTGACTCAGTTGATGAGGTTAGGTTGTCAATAAGTCATGGAAACAACAGAAATAACGAAAAACCCATATAAGAATATTATATTGAAGCAAGACGTTCAAGAAATTAGGTATGAATCTGCCATGTTTTCAATCCTGAGTTTGAAAAGAATATTTCTGCACCCTCTCATTGTAGTACTCCATACTGATGGTATATACAACGTTACAGTGAAATAGAAAGAGTTTTATTGTTATCAGGCTTTTAGCAGAACTTCGGGGCTATTGCTTTCTAACTTCTGAACTTAGTATTATCAGATTGAAGATCAACCACACCACCACATTGAATAATCATAGTCAATAGAGCTCTTGAACTTTTTCTTTAGAGAATTGAGGCTATTGCATTACAAGAATTCTTAAGATCAGTTCGAATTGACTTGCCTGAAATGAAATTGATGTTACCAGAAAATCCCAGTTTTTCGTATGGCTTAAAGACACCAATAAAGTGATTCCAAGAGCAGAATTAGCCCAAAAGTCTCGATGAAACCAAAAATCCAATCCAACCTCTAACACCAACCAAAAGTTTCTACTCTGAAGACATAAAGTCTCTTAAAACAGGAGGTACAAGTTAGTCAGGATTTTAACTTAGGTTTTGGCTGAGCAATGTCTACTATACGTTATATAAAAGCTTACATACCTATATGCCTTTCATCTGCAAAGTAATCAAATGCAAAAATAGGTTTGAACCTGATTATTTCAGTTGGAGTAAAATCCACTGTAAGCAAAAAAACATTTGCATTGTAAAATGATCGTTGAAGAAGTATAAAATGTTGGATTAGAGCTTTTTGTAGGAAAAACTGGAAACTTTATGAGCTTCACAGCACACGAACTCAGAGTTCTCTATGTTAATTTTTTCGGCCTCAAAAATAAAAATTGAAATAAAAAATGAAGAATAAGCTCTGATTTCTGTATTTAATCCGTAGAGAAAACAAAGAATCAAATCTGGAGTAAAAAAATGGTAGTTGTGGAGGTATAAAATATAAATAAATAACCCTTCAAGGAAATTCCTTTACTAAGCCTGTAATACTGCCTTAAATATTATTTTTGATTTTTAATTTAACTGTAAATTGAGAATCAAGCATGTATTGTTTCTACCTTAGGTTGTTTCAATTGAAAAATTATATTATCTGGGCAAAAAGATGACTGAAAGAAGTTCACGACTTTCACATAATTGTTACCAGATAGTATCAACAGGATGCAAAGATTATGTTTCGTACAATGATACCTAGAAACATAGCAAAAATCAGATTCACAGAAAATCTGCTGGGAAACCGGTTGAGATATGCTGGTCATGCCAATAAGCATTGGGTTTTAACAAAGTGGTGTACATGTTGTAAATCATCTCTTGAAGACCCGCAACACAATGTAATTTTCCAGGTAGAAATTTAAGCGGAACTAATTGAGCATCTTTGAAAGACATCTTTTAAGAAAAGAAAAACAAAAATGCTGTCTAAAGTAAGGTTTCTTCAACACAAAGAAGTAATATACATCAAAATTTGACTTTCTTGCCAATTTTGTACTTCAAAAATATTATTCTTAATTACCTATAAGTCGTTTCTCCTTACAGCTATGAACTTGGTATTTTAATGATATAAACATTAGGATTTATTTTTGTAGGTGACACAAGACAAGTGCATTCATATAAAAAATAAAGCAATAAAAGATGCATTACAACCATAAACAAGTTTATTATGTGAATACTTTCTGTTTTATATAATTAATTTATTTTAAGAAAAATGGTTGATGTTTTTAATCACACCCTGCATTATAAAAATTGTGTAATCGCGAAATTATGACAGAATTTCCACTGCTTATTTATTTAGCAGTTTTATCAATTAATCTAAACATTTATAAACCAAACATAATTTAAAGATTTACAAACCACTCCTTTAAAAAGAGAAAGATGCATTTAGTTCCAAGGTTTCTTATTACACGACACGATCAAGGTTTCTCGGAACCTTACTGTGATTAATTCAAAATCAAAAAAAAACCGATTAGATTAAGAAATCTATAGTTTTCTCACCTGCTGCTATGCAACCTGATCCACCTATTACAGGATGAAATTGTAGAACTACCAATGTGAGAAATGCAACCAACAAACTCCCACAATGGCACATCAATGTTTTTCCATGTAAATTTTGCATTTCGGGTAAAAGTAAATAGGCCAATAAAGTTAATATTAAAAATACACATGAAAGTGTTAACGCAATTCTACTGATTTGAAATTCAATCCTGTTTTTATCTGTATAAGTAAAACACATAAACAGCGTTGTTCCGTGTGTCAGCCCAAAATCGACGTGTTCATAACAGTACGTGTTTTCAAAAGGAGATTTATGTATTCTCTCTTTTAAATACAATCTTATAGTGCCCATCTCATCCAACGTGTAGTCCCAAGATGGGTCAGCTATATATTTTCTGCAAGAATGACCTTGAACGGTTGCAAAAGGCTCTATAATATTATTATTTTAATGTTATTATCCCCTAGAAACAATTATAACGTATCTTACCATTAATATTAACAATTTTACTGCTGTTTTCAAAATCTAACCCATGTGCAAAATCAAATTTACATTTACCACCACCTCTGTACACTTGTCCATCCGGGCAACATTTTCTTATACATCTAATTTTATCATCTTGAAATATATTATGTCTGCAGATACTGAGATCTGGGTGGCAAATTCTCGCAACATGATTATCGGAATTATATACTTTATCCACACAATAAGATCCATAAGAAAACGTCTTATTTAAAGATTCGAGATAAAATCCTCTATTCTCATCAATTAATGAAAAATCAAAAAAACTTAACTGATAATCCGCTATTACTGTTACACAATCACTTAAACCCGGTTGTATAAAAAACATACCATTTAATAAATGTTCATTTAAATAATCTTCTGTAAACGAAGTATAATTCGATGTCGATTCATTTTTTAAACGCACACATTTATGTATCTTTGTGTCATACGAAGAGTGAGTAGGACAACATTTTGGGAAGAAATTCAAATTCAGTTTTGTAATTATTGTTGAGTCGTTCAGTTGTATTTTTATCGTTTCCCTTATATTGGTTTCTTCATTGATGGTATCATCTACACAAGCATTATCTGAAAATATATCCGACGAATTCCACGGGAAATCATCCAAAATTTCACTTGTTAAAACATAAGAAACTCTCTTCTCGTCAGGAATACAATTAAAAACTCGGCGTTGATTGTGCCAACCGGCAAGTGACAACAATTCTTCTTGTTTACAACATTTCGGGGTGATATCTTCATACAAAAATTGTTGAACTGATGCATAAGCGCCACTTACGAAAATTAAACAAAAATAACAAAACACTGTAAACTTGTACATTTTTTTAATGTCACTGTTCGCTCGGACACAGATACGTATAGGACTGAACTAAGTGAATGAACACTGAAAAGAGTATCTGAAATAACGCACAGTAGCCGGAGAAGGGGATAAATGCAATATAACACAGACCACACTAAAACGACCACTACGCAAGAACGCTGTGTGAGCTTGAGCTTTTATATGAAAATAACTATAACATTTAATTCAACTAATTGAATTTTGTCAGAAACTGACGCAAACTCCATCACATCTACCTACTAATCCCGAGAAAAAACAAAAATGTAATAAAAAATTCTCGAGGGTGTTAAAACACTACATAAAAATTAAATAGCTAAATCGCTAGAGATATAAATTTTTAAAATTCAGCTTTAAAAAATTAAATTTTTTATTGTGTAATTTCAATTTGTATGATTACAAATCTGAGAATGTCAAACAAATGTTTATCAAGTACCAGATAAAAACGTGTAATTATTATTTACTTATTTTTATTTCTTATCAAAATCGCAACTAGATTTTATATACAGGGTGTTCCTTATTTGATTAAATAAATACTGGTCTAGATTTAAAGTATTAGTTTCATAACCCATCAAAAATATGTAATTACTATCGATTGAGAAGCTATTGCAAAATGGCACCTTTCAAACACGTAATATTTTATGTGAAGATGTAAATACAGTAACTAAAATGCATAAGTTCCTAAAAGGGTCTTTCTTCATTTCTATTGTTTTCCCACTTGACGACTTGGCGACTGATTTCTCGATTGTCCTTTTATTTAGTTTTTATGTCGGTTGCTCTGTTGTCATTTGCGTCTGACAATGTCCAATATTAGATTGCATATTGCAATTGTACCTAGCGGATCTAGCCTGGGAAGTCAATAGATTCTTTCGAAATCCCAGAATGTAACAAACGGAGTCTAAGACATTAAGCGACCCTCTGACTGTTTAACCTTACAGTTCTAATAGGAGAAATCATGCAGAGGAAATGTTTGGTTAATAAGAGTACATCAAGTCAGAATTCCCAAGTCGTCAAGGTGGATAATTCTCTGCAAGCTTTGTCAAACTTCAACATGAGGTATGTTGTAACCGCACTTGTTAAGTGTATTTAATTGGTTGTCTATGTATTTGACCATGTGCGGAAACCATTCCGTTAGATATTAAGTATGATTGTAAATCCTTAGCAGCAATATTGTTCACTAGCGTACTTTCCATGTCGCGAAGTGAGGGGAATGCTGCAATATCAAATCCTGTTGTTTACAGAACTTTTGCCAAGTAAATATTGGTCAAAAGTAATCAAACACTAGGAACATTTTCCAATCTAGCTTCGGGTGAAGATTTCTTCGTCTACTCGTATTTCTCTTTTACAGGTTTACAAAAACTGAAACAGTTGTTTGTCAAGAACGAAACCTATGATAAAGCATTTTTATTATCCGCCCGCAAACCTCTAATTTCGAAACGTTGAACAGATGCGGTGGTAATTAATAATGGTCAGGGTGATATCACACAGAAACTGAATATTAGAAAGTATTCTAGGCTTGCCAAATAAGAGATGACTTCGGTATATAATAAAATTGGCAATATCAGTTGCTTCTAGTTATAGTTCCAAATGTATAGTTTCGCATAATATTGCGATATTATTAGATGATTAAATCTGAACGTGCTGTTAGATCAAAGCTCATTTTGATGTATGTTTAAACAAGAGTTTAATACTGTGAATTACAGCTGTTTTTCTGTTCATTTAACATTTTCTGTATATCACGTCAATACTGACTATCGATAACAACAGGAGTACTACAATCTTTACAAAGTGTTATTTAAATAAGCGGTTATAACTTAACAGTGAACTAAGGTAGTCTGGGACACGTGAGACAAAAATTCTTCAAAAATATAATTTCTTGTATCCAGTAGTATCACCCCTTGAGCTATGGCCGTTTACTTACGTAATACCCTGGATAATAATAAAACTCGGTTTTATCGTCTAAAACGACTGTAGATATCAGTCAGTTTCAAACTTGCCCATCATTTTGGAGATTTTCAATTCTTTCTTAAACAAAAAAAAGGTTGGTATTTAGATCAACGTAGCTTGTATTTGATCTTTTAAGTGTGCACAAATTATTTAGCCCAAGTAGTTTTTCGAAAGGCAAAAATTCGATGTATGCTGACGATTGATGATCGAGTCAATTTTTTCGACTTGAATGGACTAGGAACAGCTTGTGATCTCCAGAACAGTAACATAGTCTATAAATACACTTACGTACAAATCGATACAAAAATAATTCCGTCATGGTTTAAACTTAGTTGATAGAAATATATGCATACATCAACAGAAATCAAATCTGCTGAAAGAGAATACCAACAGACAGATCAAAGTTAGGTATGTACCTACAGACGTAAGATCAAGAAAGAAAATATCAATACCAGTTTGGGTAGGGCCTCAGCTGGTAACACTGATAATCATGTCATATGCATCTTAGATGTGCTCTCAATTTTCTTTCGTTTCTGTAACCAAGGTTGTTTGACGAAACGCAAATATTGCTGAATAAATAATTTAGTATTGCCAACTTTTTCTCATATGAAGCACAACAGAAACATGCAGTTACATTACAGTTAATTCAAAACCCGACATAAGAAAAACAAAATAGACAAAATAGATGCGGACCTGAATTTCCCCTGCACTCGATTAATTGGCATGAGCGAATCTAATAGTACTTAAATTCCTTTAGGGGACTCTTTCACGAGCAACTTTTGTTAGAACATACAAATCAACTTGATCAGTCCAGACTCTCGAAAACACAAAAGAAACTGCATAAGGAGTATATTTTGCTGTCGATACGTGGACCATTGAAAAACCCAAAAAATATATACCAACACTTAAACGGGAAGGAGTACGACTTCCTCGAATGGAACTGCGACTGAGAACAAAACAAAGCTGGTCAAAATGCACAGGGATGATAAACAGATTCTGCATTGCAGTAAGACTGCCGAGAAATCTAGGATAGCAATAGTGAATGACAAAGACAAACACTCTCACATGCTGTTGAAACAGGAACAATTAAACCTGGTGCAAAATAAAATATTAGAAGCAGTAAGAGGTACTTTTGGGCACCGAAACTTTCAAACAGAATATAGGATTCTAGTCTAGATTCTGAACGCAACACAAAACATGGAGATTATCAAGAGCAAAATCCAGAATGAATGCTGTAGAAGATTGAAAAGTTCAAGGTTGCGTCACCACTTTTGGAAGAATGGAAATCAAGACACCAACTATATGAGGTAGTTTAGAGAAATTATATTTGTAATGCAATAGAAAAACCTGTTCTTACTTATAGTTTCGCCATGTATTGTATTAAGTGACATTAAATAACAATATCGGTTTATTATTGTGAAATTGTGCTTATAAGTGATTTTCTGCAAAGTCATCTGTCCTAAAAGATTGTTTTCATTTTTTATTACAACGCAATTTGATCAAGATTTGTTTCATATACGTACGTAATGTCAATGGTAAGTAACTTTACAACTGTAAAATCTGATAGCAGAAAATACTTAAGTAGATTTTACATTTCTTATAAAAATCACGAGATGGCAGCTCATAGTACAAACTAGCTTTCTTTAAAATAAGTTATTTTTAATTCTTCATGGATAATAAGTAGATAAATAAAACTTTAGCTAAAATTTCGCGCATGCTTCAAAGTATTAGCTTACGCAAATGAATTTAATAAATTAGGAATATTCCTCTTACTTTACAGTTATAGAACAAAAAACAGGATTTGCTAAAAATTTCCATAACGTAATCCTATTTTTATAAAATAAAGGTTTAATATAATGAGCTAAATTTAACAGTTAATATTTATATGTAAAATTCAAAGATTTGAGCGCAAAAAGAAATCTTCCTGTTTTTCTAATAATAATACCTGACGAACTTATTATACTACGTACCTACTATTTATGAATGAGATCTTTAGTCAATGGTTACTCTGAAAACTAGCATTTAGTAAGCTTTAAAGAAAATTACAGTAGAAACAAAACGCTAACAATTAGGTTATCAGAATTCTTACTTGAAAAACCCATGACTTGTTGAAATTTGATAAAAAGCCGTTTATCAAATCATTCTGGATAATTTAGGTTTACCAAGTTTGCAGTATTAGAAGCAATCTTTCTATAAACATGTGAAATTTAGTTGATAACTGTCACAGGTGTATCTACTATTACTAATAACTAATGCTTATGATGCGTCTTTCATTGAAATTTATTGTTACTCTAATTAACTATACAATTATTTATTGAAAATTCTCCTCATTCTATATACTGGGCGTTCGAAATTGGAATTCTGGAAACAGTGGAACATAAAAACTCGCTAAATCGGAAAAACATCTTGTCTGTTTTTGACAGTAATATGAAAAACTTGCGGTACAATTCTAGGGCTCTCAGTTAAGTAACCTACCCTGTATAAAAAATATGCTAATGCTACGACAAAAAATCGTTCGAATCTTACGGCATTCAGTGGTATGCAATAAGACCAAGGCCGTAAATAAATTTCATTATTTGATGGCTAACATTTCATATTCTACAGGAATGTATGATTACGTATATTATTTTTCAGACTTCCTTTAGATTTTATACTTTCAAAAATCATAAAAGTATAAAATTATTCTGGTATGAGTGTTGAATTTTTCATATTTTTATTTTAAGATAAAGATAATTGAGTTCTTGTACCCCTAGCATAATAAGCTTCTGTAAAACCATTTTAAAAATTTGATTTAAAAATAATATTAACGTAATAAACAATTATAAACTCGAAGCGTAGCAGCGTTGCATTGTTATTTGTAAAAAACACGTGCTTGAAGCCGGTTTCACACACGGAAGTGTGAACATCCACCGAACCGACCGAACAATGCATTATTATATCCCGATATATACAGAAACCAACATAACCTAAAACCTCCGTGCTTCCGTTTTACTTCTTGTGTTTGTTTTGTTTGTAAATTTTGTTTTTGGATTATAGACTTTAACGTGAATACCTAAACACTACTTATTTTAAATTTGCCGTGTAGTTTATTCAGATTTGCTAGTGTAAATTGGACGTTGACTCAGATGGGTACTAGCGCATCCTGTCCATGCGACTTTCACGTGATCACTGCATTGGTTCGCCGATTATAGTATAGGAAATGTCTTACAAAACAGTAATGTGCATTTCTCTAAATCACGTTCTATAAAGGAATTGCCTAAGCAGATTCAAATTTTCTGAATGAGACACCCTATACAGCATGTTTCACTTAAGACCCCCAGACCATATCTCAGACAAGATATTTAAATTTTCTAAACGGTATTCGCTAGAAGATAAGAATAATAATATCTTTATGCCAATGTAGTTACTTCAAATCCTAAAATGCAGATGACGGCCTGATACAAAGATATTGCTTAATCCTAAGAACATTCAATAGTAGGGTATGTTTTGTCCCATCAAGTAATTTCGAAAAGTCAAAGGTTTCCAAGATATTCTGCTCTAAATGTCAGTAGTGTTCGGAAGCAAAAGTTCAGCAATAGTTTTTTATCTATTTGTATGTTTAGCTGCAAATGTAAAAGTTTTTTGGAGATCATCTACTGGTATTAGATAATAATCTAGACATATGTTGATGAGAAACGTTTAACTTCTAAAGTTATTTAAAACCTCGAAGTCATTACATGATTTCGTGTCAAAATGGAAAATAGAATTCGTGTGCTTCATTCTCTGGGATTAGTGTCTTAAGCATTTCTTGCAAGGAGATGACGATCTTGCTAACGAATGGTAGCAATTATATCAAATATCCAGAGTTTACTTCAGTTTTTGGACAACTCAATCTTAGCAATTTGAAGATATTCTCAATATATTAAGAAATAATAAAAAAACAGATATTGTTTATGTAATCTCGCACGATTTGACATCGTAATTTAAATTCAGTTCAAATTCATTTATTGCGTGAAAAAAACGATGATATTGCCATCCGAGATAGTTTTGGTTTGTTTTTCGGAGTAACAAATATTATTTATGAACAAATTTCTATTCTCATCTTGATTTTTAGCATGTTCAAGCTCAAAACAACTGGAAAGTGCAAGTATTTTAAGAAATAGTATAACAAAGCCTTTACCGACATCTTCTAGAATTAGAAACCTGTTTAAAACCTTATAGAGTATCTGTTTAAGGGATTTTCTGTAGACCTATGTTATGTATAGTCCCATCGCCAAATTTTCGTATCTTGTTTTAGTTTCCAAAACGTTAAAGCTAATGGCAGGTATCTTAAGAAATTTCTTTACGTGTTGCTCAAGGTCTTTTCCCGAAATTGCAGACGCATCCAAATTTTATAAAGTTCTCGCTTCTCTAATTCTCTACAATTTGCTACTAACCGAATCGACATAGGCCGAGTAGTTCCGAATTTGTATCCGAATAACTAAAAATGGTGCCTTTAACACCTCTAGTTGCGAGATGATGATGACGCTGACATCTGAAACACCAACACTTTTAATATGTTATTCGGCATAACAAATATCATCTTTGGTCTAAAATAGACTACAAATAATTTATCTTTAGAAATTCTTACTAGCTCTTTCGCTACGGGCAATTGAGAAAGGTAAAGTCTAATTTCCTTGAATTTTTAAATGATATACTAAAACACTTTGTATGTCTTAGTGTTTTCTCACTTTTTAGTAATTGCTGGTCAGAGAAGTATAGCTTTATAGGCCCAACACCTAACAGTTTTGAGGTTATCGAAGTATTTGTCGCGGAACACAATCAAATTTTTTATTTGGCTCTGGTATACTTAAGGGACCTTTTGTTTTTGTGACTTTGTCAAGACAAAACTGAGTCTTTGGTATATATAAATACTCACCAAGAGCTAGTCGCAATCTTTCGCTATGCATGGGAAGAGGAAAGCTATAAATGCTTGCTGCATGTTGCTCGTATATTGCTTAAAATGCAATAGTCACATGCTTGCTTTGAGTTGCATAGTCGTTAATAAACAAAATCATTCGTTGTAGCACATAGTCTTGGGCAGTGTTGTAACAGATACATTTTTTTAAATATCTAGTTACAGCTACAGATACTGAGTGCAATTTGTATCCAGATACAGATACAGATACTTTCTGTGTTGAGTAACTAGATATAGATACAATTGCTGAAAAAATCTAGATACCCACTAAGATACATTATTGTTATTGTTAACGTTATACCTGTAAGGGAAAAACTCATTCACAAATTCCAGTATAAGATTTATTTGATTTTACTATTCTATGTTTATGACACCTCATAAGCACAAAAGTTCCAGACATGTTCCTGAAATGTTATATAAAGACATCAGAAAGACTGAAATACTTTAGAAACACGTCTGAAACTTTTTCTGCTGTAGGATCATATTTACGGTTCTGCTCTCTGCTGTCTGAATTTAAGAGAATGCTGCTCATTTTAGATTTCTATTCATGAAATTACAAAAGAAAATTGTAATTGATGTGTATCTAGATACTTCTACCAGATACACAAAAAAGTAACTAGTTACGGATACCGATACTAAATTAAGAAAAGTAACTAGTTGCTCTTTCAGATACACCAAAAGTATCTAAATACTGTATCTAGATACATGTAACTAGATACATTACAACACTGGTTTTGGGTATAGAAAATTAAAGGTAACATGTTGTTTAACTTAAAAAATTGGGTAAATTATATTCCGCTTTCTCGATTATTCAATATAAATAAGACAAATGGTTAAAATTTTGGTAAGTATCTACATGGTGCTTCATAAATGGTGCTTAATAAAAGCACAGCATGATTCCTTGATGAAATCTAAACAACAACTAAGGTATCGACACAGAATTCACAGAAGCTTTATTTTTGAGTTATAGCGGTTTCAATTTAAAAATTCTAAAAAAAACACACTCAGAAAATCTCAAATGTCTGGATATTAACCTTCTTCTTAATAAGAGGAAGTTATTATAAAATATGTGAGTCAACACCAATATCAGAATTTCAAAAAGCTCATTCGTTTTCTGAACATCAACTTCCTTAGTATGACGCGTTTTTGAAAATATGGCAACAGCTAACTGCTAACATGGTATTACTTGATAACTAAGTAACAACCTATTTCATACTACTATGTTAAGTACGATATCTACAAGTACCATGCTGTCAAGTTTCAAAAACTGTAACTGTTAATATCTTCGAGACGCCATTAGATTGTTCGCCGTACGTACCCTGCCGTTTATGCACCATTTACGGGATACCCTGTATAATTGACAAAGCTTCCTTATTCCTTCTTCCTGTAATTGAGAGATGTGAAGACATTTCACAACAAATATTAAATAACGTCAAAGACGATAGATGTAGACTC
This sequence comes from Ignelater luminosus, assembly GCA_011009095.1. NCBI lineage: Eukaryota > Metazoa > Arthropoda > Insecta > Coleoptera > Elateridae > Ignelater > Ignelater luminosus. The sequence goes on from VTPC01007121.1 coordinate 26,997, forward strand.
TATAAAACTGTACTACTAGGAAATAAGAAAATACTAGAATGTAGAACGTGTTTTAGTTTTTTCATTTAAGCAACAAGTTGGATTATTAGAATTTGCGTTTACCAATCCCCTGTAGAAGAAAGGTTTCTAGCTAAAATCTTGGTAAGTGTTTTTAAAGGCAAAATATTTTACTTTATTAAAGTTTTGAATTAACGGACCCCCTCATTATTAATTATACCAAAGTTTGATAGCATTTTACAACAAATAATAATTTAACACCAAAGCTGTTAGGTGTATTGTTGCAATCAGCAATGCAAGTGGAATAAGGCATTAAGAAATTGAATAAAATTATATTTCTTGTTTCTCGATCACCCTAAAATAGATGATGCAGAAATTTTTTTAATAATGATTTCTAAATTTAAGCGATTGAAGTTTATCGCTACAGTATATCAGAGTGGCTCGTTATATTTGACGATGTTTTACAAGAAAAAATTGAATATCGCCGAAGCTATAAGAAAAATACTTTAACAAAGTATATAGAGTGTTTCTATTTAAGAACACCTAAATGTGTTACGTCTTTATGGAACAACCTTTGTAGCCGAGAATAGTTGTAGAAAGTACAGACAATCGTCTTGCACAACAAAGAGTTACATTTGCGTTTTTTTCGTAGAATGCACTGTTTTCTAGTAAAAGCGGAGTTTTCAAAAGCTTTTCGAGTTCAACGGCCTGCTGTGTGCACATATGTCATCTCAAAATCAGGATGCAAATATTTGCATCAAATTCCTCCACAAAAATTGGTTATTTTTTGCCATACAGTTTTTTTCCCTAAAGCGTATCGTTTTTGAGATACAGAATGTTGAAATTTCTTGTTTTTAGTTAAACTTTTGACACCCTGTACATCGGAGACGGTGCGTTGTAGAGAAAAAGATTGTATGACAAATTCCTTCTCTGGAGGAATACAATGCAAATAATTGCATTCTGTTTTTGAGATGACTTATGACTTTACCGTAGACCTTTGAACTTGGTTTTGGAAAATAGGATTTTGTTGAGAAAATGACGTGTTTTACAGAAAACACGCAAGAGTAGCATTTTGTTCGAACTCGATTACTTTTCAAAAGTAAAAACGTCTTTAATCTTTCATTAGCGTAACAATATTCTTTAAGGTAGGGACTGCGCCAGCTAAATATTTGCACTCATTTTTCAAGCATTCTGTATATTGCGATACAAGTATAGTGTCATGCCGTGTTTCAGGTATGAGACCGGAATTTGAAACACGAGACGTAAACCGAGTGTGACAGCGATATCGAACAACATTTTTTGTAATCGTTTGCATAAAATGAGAAAAAAATTAATTTACTGTAAACTTTGAGGTTAACTTTGGCAAATATTAAATTAGGGACATAAATGCAAAGACATAGTTCAGTACATAATAACGTTTTTGTTTATCTACATCACAAGACAATTACAGAAAGACTATTATATTACGCGCAGAGCTGGGATAAATACTTTGGAAAAATATTTAAATAATAAATAATAAATACTTTTATTTTTTAAAGCATTTAAATATTAAATACTTTCGCAACTATAATAGTATTTATATTTTGAATATTTTATTAGTTAAATATTTAAATAGTATTTAAATAACCGCTACTGGTATTTGTATTATTTAAATATTATGAAAACATTTAAATATTCTTTCTAGCATTTAAATACTTTTTCTGATACATAAATACTTTAGAATTATTTAGATATTTAAATATTTTTCAAAATTTAAATATTATTTGTAGCATTTAAATACTTTTTTTAAATAATAAATATCAATTACTTTTCATTAGTATTTAGATTTTAAATAATAAATAACCAATTTTAAAAGTATTTAAATAACCAAAAATGTTTAAAATGTTAAATAATTCCCATCTCTCTACGGAGCACAGATAATATAATATTTAAATACTTTACGTTATTTTAAATATTATGAAAACATTTAAATACTTTCTCCAGTATTTAAATACTTTTTTAAATAATAAATATCAAATACTTTTTAACAGCATTTAAATGTTAAATAATAAATAGCCAATTTTAAAAATATTTAAAATAACAGTATTTAAATATTTTAAAGTATTTAAATAATCAAAAGTATTTAAAATGTTAAATAATTCCCAGCTCTGATTACGCGTATGATAATAATCCACGTGTTGCATTCAAGATTTTATCTACGACCATCAAAATTAATTTAAATTTACATTTTTCATAAACATCAACACAACAAGTCCAAAACAGTGATCAAGGAAACAAAGCATTGATTTGTACAAATGAAAGCAGAGCTATATTACCGCACTCCATTACAGTACTGGTGCTAGATTAACTACCATTAACTCTGTAGCTAAAACAAGTTTGATAATGTCATAGTCATAGGTAACGCAATGATTTTGCTAATGCCTCTAAAACGTTGACCAAATTAAAGTTATCGGTGTCATCGATAATTTGCTGTAAAATCATTTATTATTTTCATTATTTTGTAAAATAATAATCAAAGCATGATAATAATGACATTCCAAGAAAATTTAAAATTTGGAATTTTTGCTTATGAAGGGAAAACAAAAGGAAAAGGTGCTTAATCTTAAATTCTAATTTTGGTCCAAAAATTACAATTTCGGTCTATGGGTGTAATTTTTCTTTCAAAATATCTAAAAATATTGCAGCACTTTAATTCTTATATGGACAAGCTGTTGGCGAAGTGGCTCACTGTCTTAGTACAGTTGTACAAATTGATTGAAATAAACATTATTCTACCTGGTTTGTTTGCAGATATAAATTAAGATAAATAAATATTACTTGATATTTTTATCACGATCAAGAATCTGTTGTGTGGTAGCGCAGTGGTCTGAAATTTCACATTTATGAGAATTGACTTGATTTATAATTTTTTTGTCTAAAACTTTTTGTTGCTCTTTATAAATACTATGGTGTTTGCATTATAGTTTTTACTTTGTGTGTAAATATTTAGGATAACACGCAATAATATCTAACTTATGCAAAATACTATTTCTAAACTGTGCAGTGCAGTTCCAGTGCGATGGCAAAAAGTAAAATAATAATAATAATAATGAAGGCGTTCAAAGACACTAGACGGATCTCAACGGTTGAGTTGTTGACAATATACAGAATCTTGGACGTTTCCGCTGCCTAAGTGACTGGAATTGCATTACTCTTCAGCAATGTCAGCGTAATTTCCTCTGAGAGTCAACCATCGAGTGCCCCTAAACGCGCCCAATAATACTCAGTGTTGGGCAGTATCTAGATAAAAGAGTATCTTAGATACTATCTAGATACTAAGTATGGTATCTTACTCGATAATCAGATATGAAATGATTTAAATATCTATTTTTTTTGTTGCGCCCCAGTCAAAAACTGTTGAGTGATTTGATTACAGCAACTGAGAACTTTAAACAACAAAAACAAAGTGATCTTCAAAAATAGAAAACGACTTTTCTAACAAGTTATCTTGTCTTTTTATTTATCTACTACTAGGGCTGGTATCCAGATACAATTTCCAAGCCAATATCTTATATATATCTAGATACTATGATGTTGATTTATCTATGACTTTTATCTAGATAAAGAATTGTTAAAATGCTAGTATCTAATATAATAATACTAGAGTATCTATGCCCAACACTGATAATACTGTGTCAGATACACTTACCCAAATGACCACCACATATCAAACGATATTACATTTGCCCACATGAACGTTGTCAAAAGTATGTACATCATGATATAACCTGAAATTAAAAAACTCATTAATATTGAGGGTCTTAACATCAAATGCTAGGTGAACAGTTAGCATTCTCGTTGTGTTATACTGCTCCGACTTCAGAAAGATTCCTAAGTGTTTAGTTTTAAGTGAGTAAGTTTAGGTATACACAGCTTACCAACTAATAAATCAAAATTATTTCTTTCTTTTTAGTGCTTAGGTAAAATATTTTTAATTTTAAAGGCAGTTTTATCTACAAAATGTTCATAAATGTTTCTGGGTTCAGTTGGCTATGAAATCTAATTTTGATGTGCCGCCTTGTTGATTTATTTCAAGTAATACGTATTTGTTTTCTGTTATTTGTCAATTGCAAATGACTTTGTCCTGCATTTAGCAATTTAAAAAGTCTTTTCCAAAAATCTTAAGTACTGTTAACATTAAAAAATATTAATGAAATTTATTTTCAGCAGCATTGTAAACAGTGGTCTATACTGTACTATACAACAAGACACGTTTATCGTTATGTCTTATTACCGGTATAGTGTAGTTCACGAGGAAAATTGGACATATTCTATTTAAGCTTGCAAAGATGAATTTAGAATCCGATTTCCTGATGTTAATGTTCCGGATAACGCTTTAGTTTCTCACATTGAAGATGTAGTTAATTGATTTGCTAGAACAGGATCTTTCGAAAATGGTAAATCTTCAGGAATACCTGCTGTGATTGTTGGATTCTAGATCTGTAAAAATGTCTGCGTGTCCATCAAGCTGTTAGAACTGCCCATACCTTTCGAATTGTTCAGGAATTTGGAATGATCTTTAAGAACCGATTGGGCTTTTTGAATAAGTTAAGTTATTCGAACCGATGAAGTTTCTTTCACTAACAGTTATCTACTTTTAGTTTAAAGTCCAATTTTACAATCGTTAGATAATTATCTAGGGAATTATTGCCTTGGATGCAATTGTTGTCTGCCACTTTACGTTGTATCCATGGTAATAATTCGATAGATGAATTTATCTAACGATTGTAAAAGTAGGCCTAAGTCTTCTAGGTTTGCAGATTTTTAATATTGTGTAAGTTACAGGGGCGTAGAGATCTGAAGTTACTTTAGGGCGCACTAAAACCAGCCCTGATTCGGTTCTTAATTACTGGCGGCCCTGGGCTTTAGCCCAAATGAATAAAGAAGGCCTGTTTTTGTGACTATGAAGAATTAACAAAAATATAATTCGTATAGATTTTTTTGCTTACGTACGTAAGATTATCCTAATTTTTGATCATAGTGCCGTTTTCCTCATTTTAATTTTCAATTATTATTTATAGATTTGAAATTATTATTAAATAAGTTGCCAATCAGTGTAGGTTTTATCTTATAAGTCAGATTCCCCATAGAGGTTACTTTTAAACTCTCTACAGTTTAAATATTTTTTTTTATTTATTTGCCTGCCTAAAATTTAAAGTTATAAATAGTTATTTAGAACAGACATGATCTGAATTTCAAATAATAGGCTGATCATAAAAATCTAAACAAATGTATTTTTGATAAACTAACTTATTTGAAGTTAACATGATAAGAATCTTTTATTTTATTTTATAAAAATTACAGTCAACAAAGAGCTCGGTGAAAACACGAGATGGTAGCGAATAATTATAAACAAAAACACTTTTTCTAACTGCACTAGAATTGTACACAATGACAAAAATCTAATATATGTTTAATCGATTATAATAAATAACTATCTATGCATCAATGTTATCATTTTTTTAATTGTTCTATTTATTATCTATTTAAAGAAACAATTTACTCACCTGCTATTTGACAATAAATCCCTTCTATGCTAGGATAAAATTTCATTCCAGCCAACGATACAAAAGAAACGAACCAGCTGAGACAATATGCGATTTCCGTTTTAGAATGCATTTTGTCTTTTTTTGGTATAAAAATATAACCCACTAAGGTGAAGATCAAGAATATCGACGATATCACTAAAGCAATTCTGACAATTTGATATCCGATCCTTTCTTTGTCTGACGAACAAAAAAATAAATATGAAAGAAAATAATCATCAAATTGCTCAA